>SRMA01026071.1:413153-451699 GCA_007224835.1 Danionella cerebrum | reverse complement strand
GGGAGTCCCTCTCTGGCGCTCCCTTTCTATGTTCTTATC
Organism: Danionella cerebrum; assembly: GCA_007224835.1. Classification (NCBI taxonomy): domain Eukaryota; kingdom Metazoa; phylum Chordata; class Actinopteri; order Cypriniformes; family Danionidae; genus Danionella; species Danionella cerebrum. The sequence continues at coordinate 451,660 of SRMA01026071.1, read as the reverse complement.
CAGCTCCCCCTCCAGGTGGCTAGTATGAACCCGTTCCGTTACTCCCCTTGCTTTGGCGCGTAACGATGACTTCCGTCTCTGCCTCCTCTCTCTTGCAGAACGATGACCCGCTGATAGCCCTTCGGGCCTCGACGCGATCTCCGCCACTCCTCCCTGCGGGTCGAGGGGTGCCTCCTTCTGGTCGTCAGCATCAACCAAGTACAGCAGATGCTCTCAGTGTTGGAGTATTCCGGGCAGGGGCAGAAGGAGTTCCCATTCAGGTACTAACGGCCTCTTACTAACCCCTCTTTTGGGTTTAGTGCCGACCTGTCTGGATGGACTTCGGGCATGGCCCTTTACAGAGGCTCCCATTCAGTCGGTCTAATCCCGACTAACGTCTCCGGGACCGACTGAAAGGGAACGTCTAGGTTACTTGCGTAACCCCACGTTTCCTGAATAGGGAACGGAGACGTTACCCTTCGCCATGCCCTGGAAGTCATGGATCTGAGGTAAGCTGGGAGGTAAGTGGGTCCAGCTCTTCGGAAAATTCCATACTGGAGGCTTAGGCACGCCCGGCTTTATACCCGGCTGATTGCTAATCAATCACCTACGCCTGCAAATTAATTTGCCCGTTGATATGTTCGTCAGTCGCTCCCACGGTGATTCGCTCCCATTCAGTCGGTCTAATCCCGACTAACGTCTCCGTTCCCTATTCAGGGAACGTGGGGTTACGCAAGTAACCTAGACGTTTTAAGTTTTAATACAATGTATTCAAAAATTTTTTAAAAATCAGAAAGAAAGAAATAGAACAATTTAAAATGAACCCTAAACACTATAAATTAAATAAAGCAGCAAAGAAACTAACAGTGATCGTAAAAATTTATAAGACACACTCCATAAATATAAAAGAATCACTAAAAGAAAAATATTAATATTACAAGAACATTTCATTCATTCTATTCAGGATCCAAACTACTTATCTAGCTGGTGGCGCTAATGCACCATGAGCAAACTGCCAAAAAACAACCAAAGAATAAGAGGCTAGACCAGGGGTCGGCAACAAAAGAGCCACTTTGTGCCGAAATTGCTCTCTGGCGCTCATCTTCGGTTGGGTTTTTTTTTTTGAAAATGCTAAGTGCTTGCTTTGAAAATGTCTTTCAACGTTAGTTTTTTGTTGTTTGATAGTTATCGCTACATATCAAGCACACAGGTAAGCCAGCGTCATTGACGGTGAATGCAAAAGCAGATGTCCACGCTGCATTAAACTTTTACACTTTTCTTTTTTGGACTCTTTTCATGCTTACAGTGGTAGAGGTTCCCGCCATGGTCCCACCAGCAGGTAAAGGCGACGGCTGCTGACGTTGATGTGACATATATTTTAAGTGACAAATTATGAAAAAAATATAAAAACTTTATTTAGATGGTATCAACTAAAACCCCAGGGGAATTGTGCAAAAAACGAACACATAATGACGATAATAAAAGAAATAAAAAATTCCATGTTTTTGTCACGGCCATCGGGAACCACTACAAGGAGGCTGAAGCACCAGAGCCGCAGGTTTCTGACCCCTGGGCTAGACAGTCCTGTGTACCTACTACCAAGTGTTTATGCAGTCTTGGGATCCTCCCAAGCCGTAGCCTTAAAGGCAGGCTAGGAAGAAGGAGGCTTTTAGAATCTGGATTGGGACACAGCTGTTTTTCATCTGATGTAATCAGACTGCATCTTTGTTCTATTCGTTCAAAAAGCATTATCTGTAAGTATAATCATATCTTGCATCACACGAGTGTGGATTTTGATCATATTGTTTAGTTTTACCTCTTTCAATAACTTAAAACTTGCTTCTGAACTATAATTCTTTGTATCTGCAGTAATTTTATGTTTATTTATGAAAGTTTATTTTCAGTTGTTTTACTCCGTTTATATTAAACTTGCAGTTTGGAAACTAAATCCTGACTTACGGTTTTCTGTGAAAGGAGTTAGGCTTGCTGCTATAATTGTGTTCGTAAAACACACTGAAATAAACGAAATGTCTGACTGGGATTTAACTTCACAACCCTGCACTACCAGTAATGTATTCATGATCCTAAAGATGTTGACCACTTGTTGACTAACTATTCCAAAACTTTATGTTAATATCCGGATTGTGAGGCAGTCATATAGCCTTGCACTCGTGTGCTTGAGCAATTTTGTGCTCATGACAGGCCGTACACATGAGAGTTTCTGGTAGATGCACTTCACTTTATTTACAAAAGGAAAAGCTGAACCAGTTTACGTAACTGAACATACACACTCGTATTGCCACATACATGTGGTTCTCCATTATTATGTAACGTATAATAAACGTAATGATCAGAGAGAGCTTCAGGGGTGCTCAGATAATGAAAACAACAGCAATCACATTTTTAGCCACATGATAGAGATATTAGAGCGATCAATCAACTGACTGCTTCATTTGTTTGCACGATATCATGTCATGATGTTTATTCATTTTAAATTACAATCAATGAGTTCTTAACAAACGTGGAACAAACAGGCAAAAAAGACAGAAATGATACACAACACAACTGAAACACCATTTATTAATTGAGCCGAACAAAACAGTTAATGCAGGGTTTTCTCAGCACTTAGTCTGGAACAAAAGAATCCTTTTTCTTTGGATGTGTGCCTGTGTGCTATTTCCTATCACTTGCCAAGCCAGCCATATCCATTTTAGTGTCACAAGTGGGATCCCTGTTTTGTTTTAGGGCACATTTCTTTACTTTTGGGCTTGAATATGGAAAACAACAGTAGTGGTTACAGTGAATGAACACTGTGGCAGTAGAGTTTTTGGACTGCTGCATGTGAACTGGTGTAATTATCTTGCTACTGAAAGCCGTGGATGCAGCAAACGTAAAAGACAGATTGATGTCTCTGCATGGACTATATAAAGCTGAATTCTAAGGCTAGGTGTAAAACTAGATTCTGGATGTGTTGACTAGAGCTAAGATGTTGTCTTCCATCGAAGGGAATATATAATATATAATAATATATATTCTAAGGAAGACAGGGCTTGATGTCTACATATTTCATAAAAATAACACTTTTGGCTAATGAAATTATGCGTTAAAATACACAATTTAACGAAAGTGGATTTTTAACCCCCGTCGCAATGTGTTAGCCAAACATGCTAGAACTCTGTCTTCAGGAACTGTCTCTTCAGGTATGGAAGTCCTGATAAAGGTCTTGACACGCGAGTCTTGACACTTAGTTTAGGCCGTAAGAGTACTCTGTAAATACATGTATTTTCATGTTGTGCATCCTCTGTGTATTCGAATAGGTGCATTGTTGTGAGCTTTGTGGTGAAGTTCATTGTATGTAAAAGATGAATGGTGAACGTGACAGAGAGTGTGATTAGTATGGATATGTTTATAGTGAGGAGTGGAGAAAAGTTATTGAGATGGTTTTGGCTCAGACACAGAGGAATGATGTAAAGGCAAGAATGATGGTTGTTGGGATGATATCAGAGATGAGTACAACTGGACAGAAACCTCAAAGTGCAAAATCTCCATCTTATTGTGATTAAGCAAATGGAATTTGTTGCTCATGTAAAGCTTGTGCAGCATGATGAAGTAGCAGACGCAGTAAGTAGATGCAGGGACAGACTGCAGGACATTTTGACTATGTGGACTGGACTCTCTGTTGCTGCGACTGCCCTGATGAAGAGAAAAACACATGCTTTTGAACTGGTCAAAAAACAGAAACTTTACAGGTTTATAATCTTACTGTATCACTGACGGACAAAGTGCAAGCCTTGACTCCAGGAAACTAAGCCCTTGATTCCAGGACAAAAACACCCTCCTCATCAAGAGAAAACGTATTTACCACAATTCAAGCACAGACTTACACAAAACTGACTGACCCTGACAAGACAGCACAGGCTAATCTGTGTATGCGAGGGAATCTTATACCGATGTAAATTATCTTAACAGTCTCGTGATATTGAAACTTTTTGCCCAGAAGCCATAACCGGTGCTCCTGGTGGAGCACCTAAAGAAACATCCAGGAATTCCAGGGGCTGCTGACGAGATGAGAAACCACTTTACCTTCATTTAATCTTTAGCATTTTAACTTCTAAAATTGGAAATTGGACCGGCAATAGCTAGAGTTACAGAAGGTAACAGAACAGCACAAATTAATTGTTCACCCATTCAAACCAAACAGATGCCTGCAACACCTGACAACCAATATGTTTATTATTTACAGGCAGAACATGGGGAATATTTACAAACATATTTACAGCTGCTTCACACAACGAGAGGGTCCCGCTCCTTCTTTTGATAAAAGGCAGGGATGGAGAAACAAAAGGGGCAATAGAGGAGAATGTGAGAATGCCCACCGGGTGCTTTGTGTGTGAAGGAATTGATCATTGGCAGAGAGAATGTCCGATGAGAAGTGGGGGATCTTCTACAGGGTGGAGTCCTTATTGGGGAGAGTCTCCTACACCTGTTCAGACCAGCTCAACGTTCCAAACTCCAAGGGGAGGCAGGTGCCCACTCAATTCCCAGTCAGGGACCTGAGCAGAGGAAGTGAATAAGTCTGACAGGTCCTACAGAGAACCTGCAGGGGGTTATGGCCAACGCTAGGCTATTAAAAGATCTGTTTGATACATGAGCTACTTACTCTACCATCACGCAGGGGGCCCGTGACAGAGCAAAAGCTCAGAAATCTAATGGTGGTAGTAATGGGTTTCTCTGGGGTTTTTGAGCAATGGACACCAATGACACCATTCCTCCACTCTACAAATGCACCAGTGCCTTGCTGGGAAGGGATTTATTGATTGAGTGGCCTTTCTCTATTCCCTCTGAAAGCCTTGAATTATGTAATTAGGTTTTCATTAACCCTCTTAAAATCATCACATGCACTGTATACAACATTATGCCAAAGAAATTAATTTCTTTAAAATTTGAACCATTGAGCAACAAATAACATATTACATATTATTTTACTATCCATCAGAGGAAGCTTTAAAATGGTTAAAACCACATCTGATATTGCTACACTGTCAGAGTTTCTGAAGGGGTTAGAATACTGATGGTGAGGCTGAAAAAGGCTGTGGTCAAATGGACCCACAGATGGTTATTTTGGTAATGGTCTACTGTCCCTTTTCAGAGTGATGCTGATAACCAGATTTGGGCAGGACAGTATCACAACAAACCAGAAGGAGTATTGAAGCCTACCTTCTCAGGATGGAACAACACAATTCGTATTTAAAATCCAGGAGCATCTAAAACATATCAAAGTGCAAAACATCCACTGACTGTCCTGAAAACACACTCTATAATTATTTTTGTTTCTTAGCATTGAGACAAATTAGAAAGATCAGAAACATTACCTATAATCACAAAACCATCAACATGACTGACCCTGACTGGGCGCCATTGACTGAATAAGCATCAAAATTGAGACGTGACTTTTCAGCCATCTCTCGGTTATTCAGAGAGCGGAATTGCTAGCATTTTTTGAAGCTTTAAAACTGGCCAGTGAGAAAAGAGCAGTCTATCACCCTCAAATGTTCAGATCCATAAATGTGAACTGGTTGAATGCTTTACCTACTGCTTTGATGTCTGCCAACAGAACCATTGTTTTTTTTACACCCTTTGGATTATTTACTGGCCGCCATCTACCAGGGCCATCTGGTTCTTTACTTTGATTCCTCATCTCAGCCATACTTTCAAATCATGACTTCTCTGATCAAAACATTTCATTTCAAAGATCTACACAACTGCCAAAAGAGCACAAGTTAAATGCAACACTTGGTTTCATCTATTTTTCTGTGCTTTCATCTTTCCATCCAAGAGAGGGAACGCTAGCATAAAAAAAACCCAAGTTATACTCACATATGAGGACTTTGAGTCCACTCTCCGTTTTATGAGACGTGTGTGTTGGTAGCATCAAATGTAATTCCATTCCCAGACTGGGCTTCAATAGAGTCCATTCTTTGGAGCAATGTTCTTGCAATGAACTTCATATTTTCTTCATTGTTGCTTCATATTCATGTCATCAAGCTTTATTCAGCTTTGTTCTGCTTTATTTAGCTTGATTCATAAAAATGTAATAAAAAAAGAAAGAAAATGACTTTTAAAAACCACGTTTTATTATTATTAATTGACTAGTGTTTACATTTTTATATGTCTTTTTGAGTCTTCTAGGAGGTTCCTTCATCTGAAGGACAACATGCCACCATTGGGAGATGTTATGATCAGACGATACCAAACCCTGAACCTGCTCCTCTGTATCCAGAGGATGAGTGAGGTATAACTTAATACTGAAAAAAACTTACGACTCTTCTTCTATCAACTGCATCACCAGTGTCTTCTGTATTTTCACCTAAAGCTAATAACACATGTGCTGGTTGTAGAAAACCGTTGTAGGAAATATAGAGGATGGTGCTACACTACTACCCAGAATGCTCAGGGCATCATTGGCACCTCGACTCATGCAGGATTGTACTGTTCATTCATTCATTCATTTTCCATACCCTCTTATTACCTTTTGGGGTCACAGAGGTCTCCAGCTCACTTCGGGTGAGAGGCGGGACTGGACAGGTCGCCAATCCATCGCAGAGGATTGTACTAGTATTGTGGATATAGTATGTTCCGAGAGTGTCCAGAGACATGGTGGCAACTGTCCAATGGTAAGACTGGCTTCATCACTGAAGGACCAGTGCTACCATGAAAGAAGAAATGTGCTGTTCTTTCCTTCCACTGATCACTTGTGCTCTAGTGGGGTTAATGGCATTGTCCAATCAGATGACGGAACCCTCAAGAACTTACTATCTAATCGAACAATTGTTTAATCAATGTTTGGTAATTGAAAGGATGTGAACAGGTCTATTTTTTTCTGTTTGTCAAAACAGGATTTTTGGCCACCTGTGGGCGCTGCAGCATCCCTTGTTTCAGATCACCTCTAATAAGGCATTCTGAAGATAAATAGTTAAGGGTAATGAGTGAAAATTGTGTGTTTGCTGAGTGGGGGGAGGAGTTTGAATAGCAAGTGATTGCTTTAGAAGAAATCAAGAGAGGGATTATTGAATATTATTTATATTCATTTGAGTTCATAGTTTTTCATATTCAATTCTATTTCATTTAGATCTTAATGTATAGCCATTTTGATGTGCTTTTTATATCGTTATATAAAGATAACAACTAAGAACACAAAGCAGAGAGAATTGTTATTTTGTTATAAGGCAGAGTTTGATTTCTTATCATTATTCCTTTGGCAGTGTTGCCTCAGTTTCATTAGCTTATAGCAGAAAATGTTAATCATTGATCATATAATTATTTAAAGATTCAGTATGAGCTCAGACAATAGAAGCCATTGTGCTAGAACAAGTGTTATATTTGTTCATGATTGATTATGCTCGTAGCATTCTGTGTTGATGTGAGATTTTAAGCAACTAAAAGAAGTTTCTCTGAGAGATGTGTTAGAGAAAATTGCTCTCCTCTGTGTTTCGTTATACAGTGGTTCCCCCGAGATATGAAATTAATCATTTTACCTTTTAAACCACACTCAAATCCATCAGAGGACATTAAAAACAAATAATAAATAATATTAATTTTAAAATTGATTTGGAATATTGGGTGTACTCCTTGCGAGTGTCACTAATTGCTGATGCACCACGTCTCGCGCTGCTGCAGTTTCCCGGGCAAACGCTGGGAGATCCGATTGATGGTAAGACGTACTAATGTTCTCTCTGTTAATAACATTAACTTTAAAACGGTCTATTACGGTCAAAACTTACGTTATTGGGATATTGTTGTTTTGGTTCAGTTGAGTTGAGCCGGCTTCGCCGTTACGGAGTTCCAATACAGAGTTTAATAAAAGAGCCAGCCACACGACCACGTTGTTTCTTGGACTCCAACTTATCTCCAGTCTTACTACGACCAAAGCTCGCAGCAGACTCAGAGCATCTCTGGAGTCATCTCTCCATCATTCCACCCAGACTGGTTTTGATCATGTCTAAGAGACAGGCCCAAGTCTCTCATTAAGAGGTGAACATGAAATGTGATTTGTAGCATGTTTAAAAAACAGACTGTTGTTAATTTGTAACAGATTTGGAGAGACATTTGGTACAAAAGTTAACACTACTAATTTGTCAAGTTCATCAGCAGGTTGCACTTTATTTAAGTGTCATTTACAGTTTATTTCATTTTAAACTTATTTTAAGTGTGCTTGCTTTATTACCACACAATTTTATTTATAAAAATGCCTTTTAAATATTTTTGGAATTCTAATTTGTGCTAAGCACGACAACTTTGGTTAAACTGTTCAGTGTGAAAATAAATGTATTTGAGATTATCATATTGTAGCATTTTTCCCCACAAGATTTTACTTTATCAAACCATAAAATGACTTGATTCAATTATTAAACACAAATCAAAGATGTGGATCAATTTACATTAACAAGTTATTTGAATGGGCCTTGAATCACGTTGTACGGGGAAAATTGGGCCCCAGTGTCAAAAAGGTTAAGAAACTCTGGTGTAGAACCCGAGCAAACTACAGCGCAGTAGGAGGCGCTGATGCTAGAAATACTTGGATTGCAAACCGTCGAGAAACTCCAGAAGAAGAAGAAACGGGAAGCTTGTTGTGAAGGAAAAACTTAAGATTCGATTCACAAAGAAAAGCGTTTGTGTGAGGATAGGGAGGGAGAGAAAGAGAGAGATGAGCAGCAGGAGAAGAAGGAGACCCTTGGTGGAGGAAGCGTTCTGCAGCACCAAGAGACGCAGAGAAGAAGGTCAGTTCAGGTTTATTCATCCCAGTGATCAAGAAGAATCGAGGAAACCTGAACGCTTACCATTGACGCGATTGATTTTCAGTTTTTAATCATCTACAACAATTTTCTGTGATACAGTGCGCCAGGGTCATTTCCATTTCATCTGAGGAATCAAAGAGGTTTTAGTGCTTCGACTCTACCCTTACAGCAAATTCTGCCTGCTGACATTTGGACTCTGCTTAGTGTATTTTTTCCCTACATTCTATACATTTCAACAAAGTTTTTGTCCCCTTCAGGTGTTCAAACAGAGCTGAAAGTCCTGCTCTAAGAGCCCCACAGGATTATTGTGCAGGTTTCTTACGGGACTGTCAGCTCCTTTTCCAGTAGGAATTTTACCAAATGCATGCAAAATGTGAATTGCGTATAGTAAAAATGTAATAATTTACTAATTAAGAAATTACTCAATTATTGCCTTTAGGGATAATGGGGGTTTGCTGGTGACCAGATAAACCTGACAGCGGGTAATTCCTTTTTGGGATTGTTTATTGAAACTGGAGTTTATTTTTTCACTATGTGTCAAAGGTGGATGGCTCTTCCCCCCATTCCACCTGAACCCATGGTGTTCCTTTTGCGCAAGATTATAAATAAAAAAATTCTACATAGTTTAACTAATGAGGAAATAATTGTAAAAGTGAATAGTTTTGCACGTAGCTGCGATGTAAAGACAAACGCTGCCACTTGTCTTCTCCTAATAAGAGATATTTGATGAAAAAAATCTGATGTTTGTTTTTTGTTGTTGATTTTGGACAGATAGCTGATAGCTGAAGACACACACCAAAGCATTTCTTTCTCATACCATTCATTATCTTATGCTGATTCTAAAATTATCTTTATTCGTTTCTTAAATTTTGAAATGTTGCCAGATTTTCTAAGAATTCCACCTGCTGGTGAGGACGTCTAACAGCAGATGGCGATCTTCTACCTGTACTCTATTGCTTTTCCTGCAGTTCCCGGATGTGAGCTGTCGAATTTGAACCACTGAATTTTTGGAGACGAATTTGTAAAGTGAAATAAAATTAACGGAAAATTGTCTGACGAATGTTAGTGTTGGAATTATTAAACAAACTGAATATTTTGGAAATTAACTTTGTGAGGTGAATATTAATTATTGGATTTGTTAATAATGAAAAAGTTGGTGAATTGTTTCTGATTGAAATATTCACTTCTTAAATCTAAAACCATGTTAAAATGCAGCGCACAAAATTGTAACAACTGTAAATACAGTGCCTTAAAATGTAAGCACTGTTAATTGCAATGCATTTTTCCCAGTTATGTAATTTAACAAGCTTTTTATTTCAAATACTTTTGGCATTGTTTTTGTTCCATAAAACCTTCCAGGAAGGTCACCGGCAAGCCTCAAACTAGCAACCTTCTAACTGCAAGGCCACAGTGCTACCCACTGCACCAACGTGTCGCCCAGCACTGTTACTATTTATGTTTATTTTTTTTTAAAACAAATGCACATACAGACAAAATGGCACACATGTGAGATATTACACATGCATACAAGAAAGAGTGAAGAACAAAACCTAAATGAACAAATAACAAAAATAAATAAATAAGGATCAAGTTATCGGGTCGAAGGAGTCCAAGAATATTTCAAGTTCTGCAGTTTGTAAAAGATTTTTCTTCTTCGTACATTTCACAGCATCACAGAAATATAGAAGTTCCTACTTAAAGGAGACTGTTGGCGTTACGTGATGACAAACACAGAGAGAACGTGTATTTTGTGACCATATGGTTTCATGAACAATGATGGTGATGTGTTGCTAATAAGTCGATCTAGATTATCGAAACCGGTTCTCTTGGATTTATCTGCTGAACTGGGTTCAGCATCTCAGAGGCAGCTGCTGTCCGGGTCTCCGCCTCCCCTTCAATAATTTCCATTTCTGTTTCAGAGAAATTCAACTCCGCTATAATTCACAGTGTTTTTATCTTAGTTTGTTCACTATATGTTAGCATCTGGTAGCCCAGAGCTCGTCGCCCTCTGTTACCCTCTGGATTTTCCATGTCAGGTGAAGCTTCTTTTTTATGCCTCTCCAATGTTTACCCATCCTTCAGGTGTATTCAGCCATCATTGAAGGAGACTAAATTGATTAAAGTTTTGTTGATTGTTTTTAAACAAAGTGCTCAACGGAAACACGTCGTACTTCACGCAGTACTCGCACATTTACGTTTTTATTTGATGTGATTCGTGTTGTATCGTTAACATTATATCCTGATGAACAGCTATATACAGTGGCTTGCAAAAGTATTCGGCCCCCTTGAACTTTTCCACATTTTGTCACATTACAGCCACAAACATGAATCAATTTTATTAGAATTCCACGTGAAAGACCAATACAAAGTGGTGTACACGTGAGAAGTGGAACGAAAATCGTACATGATTCCAAACATTTTTAACAAATAAAGAACTGAAAAGTGGGGTGTGCATAATTATTCAGCCCCCTTTGGTCTGAGTGCAGTCAGTTGCCCATAGACATTGCCTGATGAGTGCTAATGACTAAATAGAGTGCACCTGTGTGTAATCTAATGTCAGTACAAATACAGCTGCCCTGTGACGGCCTCAGAGGTTGTCTAAGAGAATATTGGGAGCAACAACACCATGAAGTCCAAAGAACACACCAGACAGGTCAGGGAAAAAGTTATAGAGAAATTTAAAGCAGGCTTAGGGTACAAAAAGATTTCCCAAGCCTTGAACATCCCACGGAGCACTGTTCAAGCGATCATTCAGAAATGGAAGGAGTATGGCACAACTGTAAACCTACCAAGACAAGGCCGTCCACCTAAACTCACAGGCCGAACAAGGAGAGCGCTGATCAGAAATGCAGCCAAGAGGCCCATGGTGACTCTGGACGAGCTGCAGAGATCTACAGCTCAGGTGGGGGAATCTGTCCATAGGACAACTATTAGTCGTGCACTGCACAAAGTTGGCCTTTATGGAAGAGTGGCAAGAAGAAAGCCATTGTTAAAAGAAAACCATAAGAAGTCCCGTTTGCAGTTTGCCACAAGCCATGTGGGGGACACAGCAAACATGTGGAAGAAGGTGCTCTGGTCAGATGAGACCAAAATGGAACTTTTTGGCCAAAATGCAAAACGCTATGTGTGGCGGAAAACTAACACTGCACATCACTCTGAACACACCATCCCCACTGTCAAATATGGTGGTGGCAGCATCATGCTCTGGGGGTGCTTCTCTTTAGCAGGGACAGGGAAGCTGGTCAGAGTTGATGGGAAGATGGATGGAGCCAAATATAGGGCAATCTTGGAAGAAAACCTCTTAGAGTCTGCCAAAGACTTGAGACTGGGGCGGAGGTTCACCTTCCAGCAGGACAACGACCCTAAACATAAAGCCAGGGCAACAATGGAATGGTTTAAAACAAAACATATCCATGTGTTAGAATGGCCCAGTCAAAGTCCAGATCTAAATCCAATTGAGAATCTGTGGCAAGATCTGAAAACTGCTGTTCACAAACGCTGTCCATCTAATGTGACTGAGCTGGAGCTGTTTTGCAAAGAAGAATGGGCAAGAATTTCAGTCTCTAGATGTGCAAAGCTGGTAGAGACATACCCTAAAAGACTGGCAGCTGTAATTGCAGCAAAAGGTGGTTCTACAAAGTATTGACTCAGGGGGCTGAATAATTATGCACACCCCACTTTTCAGTTCTTTATTTGTTAAAAATGTTTGGAATCATGTACGATTTTCGTTCCACTTCTCACGTGTACACCACTTTGTATTGGTCTTTCACGTGGAATTCCAATAAAATTGATTCATGTTTGTGGCTGTAATGTGACAAAATGTGGAAAAGTTCAAGGGGGCCGAATACTTTTGCAAGCCACTGTATTCTAAATAATTTATGCTGACAGCAGGAACGTGATTCATGTTCCTTAGATGAAGCGGTGGAAGTGCGCTCGAGTCTACAGCAGCTGATGATGCTGTTCTCCTGTCAGCTCTTCAGTGACATTCTGCCTCCAGTGGCGTTAAAGCACCAGCTCTACAGTCTTCACAGCGACAGAACCTGTGTGGACAAGCAGCTGGTGAGAATACTTTCAAAATGGTTTTTCTTGCTAAAGACTCGGAAACAAGCATTTTTTAAATTCTCGCACACTAATCTTATCATTTAGCCTTGGAGGTGCATGTCAGGAATATGGAAAGCATCGGCCCATTAGATATGTCATCAGCATAACTGAAAACTGATGCCATGTCTGACGATGTCCCCTAGTGGTAGCATGTGAATATCAAAGAGAATGTGTCTTAGTATTGAGCCTGGCTGCACACCACAGGTCATTTTATGTTTCTTAGAGAAGCATTAATCTATATTTTCAGCAAATTCTCTGTCTGAAAGGTAAGATTTTATTTATCTTCTAATTGAAGGTCCAAAAATTATGCTTCTGACTAGGACTTTGAGTATATTTTTCTTGAAAGCAGCAATTTAAACTCCACTGTTCATGTTGGAAATGGTGAGGCTTTAAACGTTACATTAAACACATTACACAGAGAGTAAATGATCAGTGGATGTTTTCTGGCATTGCATTACGTTCTTATTCTTCTGCCTCAAAGCATTTAGCCTCAGCACACACTCACGATAACATTAATTTTTAAACCGATATCTTTTAGCTCCTAAAGGCTGATAACGCTAACCGATAACACATCTCTAACATTGTGACATGAATACTATTTACAAAACCTCAAGAGTTTTCACCTGTCGCCCCATGGCTTCAAATGTCTGGTGAACCAGTGAACCTGTGCGTGAAGCTCCTGGGAATGCAGCACCACTCGGTGGAGTTTAAAGTCTGTATTGATCCGCTCAGGCTCATCATGCTCACAGGGCAGTCATCACAAGCCCATATATCCATGCAGAAACTTGTGTGTTTCACTTTATCAGTCAAAGTATGAATGCTTCTGGCGATCGCGTCATATTTCAATGGAAGACGCAGGTCTGATAAGTTATGAACCGTAGCTCCAAGTGATTTATCAGATGAGAAAAGAACTGCAGAAAATGAGTTTCACATTCGAGACATTTGCAACATTCTAGGCCAATAAAACAGCATTAAAGATATAATAAGACAACAATTTACGTTTCTATAACAAAAGCAACATAGCCTCTGTGAGAAGTGAGTGTTTGTTGGCACTAAATGATTATTCAGAGGCTATCTGTGTTAAAACAGCCTCCGCTGACCATTACAAAGCGCCGTCAGGGAAGGGAACATCTTAAAAGTGCACAAACAGAAGATGATGAGGAAAATGTATATGAATGCTGCTGGGATAGGAAATGCTTTCATAATGTTATTATAAAGAACAAAATAAGGTTATTATAAAGAGGGTGAATAGCCTTAGCCTCATGCCTCGTGTCTGGCAAACTGTTTAGTTTTGTCAAGAGGCTCGCATTATTTGTGAGACCTGCAGGCCTCAACCCATTTGTGCACTTGTTAACAAATGGGTTGCTAGGGAGTGGTCCATGATCTCATAAAAAATGTAGGTTGTTACTATGTTTAACTTCAGCCGCATATGCAGAAATGTTTGGAGGTCGTTATCGATCACACAAATATTTTTCGAATGGACTATTGCTGTGTTTCTCTCTCAGAACGCGCTGTGTGAGAGCGGTGAGCTGCTGATGTTCCAGCTCGGGTTCAGTACAGAGGCCTTTGCTCTGGTGTTCGCTGATCAGTACAAAGCTAAAGTCCTGCAGGGTGAGGCTGGACGAGAGACTGAGAGCAGCGTGCAGAAATTTTTAAGGGCACTGAGTACCAGCTGCACCAGTCTGAGCTTCGACAAGCACCAGCTGATCACAGATCTTCTCTTTAGCGACGCAGAGATCACGTGAGCCAAACAGTTTTACTCTTTCACTGCTTTTACTTTTTTGTGGCCTTTAATGTCAGAACTTGAACTGGAAAGGACAGTGAAGCGAGACAGGGGTAGAAGGAAGGCCGGGATGGGCTCAGGATTCGAACTTGCTTCACCCTGCACGGCACTAGGCCACGGCACAGGACTACTGCATTAAACCACCCCTGTGTGCCCATCACGAAAGAGACCACCCTCCACTGTTTACGCCACTGTCTACTTTCCATGTGCCAGTGCTTACATGTCTTACCCTTGCTAAGGTTTTGTTTCGAGGAGTTGCAAGTCATCCAATTTCTCGGGATGGAGCTTAAATCTAGGAACTTGCAGAAACTTGGCTTTCAGCAGAGCAGACCCGGAATTAAGCAAACAAGTAGTTTATCTGAAACTGTTTCACAGGCTCCTCAATATGGGACCAATTCAGCTTTCGGCTTAGTTTCCTGTTCGTTACAGCGCGTTGTTCCTCTGTGCTGGTGTTTCCCTGGGGCAGGGTTTGGCAACCCAAAATGTTGAAAGAGCCATATTGGAGCCATATCCTGGCTGCTTTGATCTCGATCAAGAGTTTGGAGATCTCCATCATTGGGGGTTGTCTGTCGACGGTTCTTGCCTGGTGTTTAAACCAAGCCCTGGATCGGTGCCCAAGGTCCCACCTGTGCCCTCCTGGGACCAGGTGATGACCTTGCTAGCCTTGCCCAACCCAGGGTTTGTGTTGTCATTTAGAGCCCTTAGGCTCTATGTGGACCAAACTCTTCAGCTGAGAAGCTCCCACCAGCTCTTCATATGTTTTGGTGGGACAGTGTAGGGGACGGTTGGAGCATTACCATAAAGTTTGGTTATGAAGAGTGTGATGGTTTTTTTGCCCTCTCGGACTGAGGGCCCACTCTCTGTGTTGCCACTACATGGACTTTGGCTTGGGGAACTCTGCTTTATGACATATTTAGAGCTGCAGGTTGGATGACATGTTCTTTTTAGGTACAATAACCTACGAATTGATTCGGTCTCCTCTTTCCGCTGCTACGTCAAATATCTCAGACAAGTGTGCGGCTCTCAGATCACATCTTTGGTTGTTCACTCGCTGTGATCGTCACTCGCGTACATGAGTATCGTATTGCAGTCTGAACTCTGCTGTATTCAGACCTTGTTCAGCCCGCTGCCATTTTGAATGGGACAGAACTTAGAAAAATGTGGATTGTTAATGAGATGTTAGACCTACATTTCAGGTCCACACTTCAAATCTTTTAAAACTAAATGAACACCAATGTTAAGACCAATGTTAATATCTCAAACGGCTTTGTGAGATAAAGTGCTACCTATAGCTATTAGCTCAGTAAGGAAAAAGACGTGGAGTAGTACACTAGAAAACAAAATAAACCCCTTTGGGTTAATAGAAGCCATTCCAGGCAAAGCCTTTTCACATACAGCTAAGGAAGCAGATTGAGAAGGTTTCTGATCAGAAGCTGACAGACTTCTGTCTCTTAATGATGCCTTTCCCCCAGACCATCGCTGACCCACCACCAAACCAGTCATGCTTGAGGTTGATGCAGGCACCACCAGAACAGTCCGTGGAGAGCATATGCACCTGATAATGAATCTGCATCACATCGAGTTTCTGCCCCTCAGACCACTCGCACGCAGATAACTGGCATTCTGGAGGTCCGTGGTGCTCTGGCAGTTCTGGGTTATTCTGGCCCCCTCAACATCTTCTGGTGTCTGCCTCCTGGTTTCTCCTCCTTGATCTTGATGCTGAAGACTATCCAAGCCTCTTTCAGTCCGTCCTGGATACGCTGCACTACTTGAACAGTTTGTGTGGTTTTAAGAGCTCAGGTCTGCAGATCAGCTGTTCTTGACTGTTCCTAAACCCAGTCTTGTGTGCAGAGGAGATTTCCGTGGTGGGCCCTAAACTGTGGAACAGCTTGCCCTTTCAGGTCTGTTCCATACAGTGTGTGGAAGAGTTTAAGACTAAACCCAAAACACACTTTTTACTTTAAACTCTTTGTAGACCAGATCATTTTATATTGCGACTGTGATTATTCTTAATCTTATTAAACTTGTATTTTCTGTTTACTCTTGAAACATATGCTTCACCTCTACAGTCACCTGGTTGTTTTGAATGTGCTTTTTTAATAAGTTTGACGTACTTTTGCTGTGTGTTCTGGGTCACTGTAATCAACAACCAACCAGGAAATACCAATACTGCACATTACCAGTGTGTGGAGCACATCCCCCAGGAGGATGCTGCACACCGCTGCTAAATCTGGAGGCTTCCTCCTAATATGTTGCGGACCTTTTTTTAGTTATCTATTGTATTATTACTATTATTAATAAACAGTTAAATTATTATTATTTTAACAGGGTAGCCTCTGGCATCTATAAAGTGTGCGTGCGTGTGCGTGTGTGTGTGTGGGTGTGCGTGTGTGTGTGTGTGTGTGCGTGCGTGCCTCTGCAGGCAGCTGGTGAAAGCAGGTGTCCTGACTGTGAAGGATGCAGGAAGCTGGTGGCTTGCCATCCCAAACTCTGGCAAATTCATCAAGTATTTGCTCGAAGGTAAATATTCATCACAATGCCACATTCCACGCTTTTGGAGCAGATGAACCAGACACCCACAGGGGCTCAGCATGATGGAAAGACTGAACGCAGTACTGCTTTCTTAGTATCGCAGTAATAACCTCTTTGTTTTGGGTGTGAAATTGGGAGAGCTATGGGAGTATTCGTTTTCAAGGAATAGTAATAAACCACATTTCAACCAAGTTACATTTGCACCTGCAGTCCTCCTGAAGTGGGGTGTCCGATATACATTATATGAATGCACGACACAACTTGTGACCAAGGTACAGCAACGTGTGCAGAAAATGCACATATTCCATAGAAAATCTGAGGAGCTAGCTCAAGTTTCCAAACGGAGGGATCTGCAAAAATCAAAATTCTATAGGAGACATCAGACCTCTATGTGGCACACGTCTGACATCAGTGTTTAGAATCGAAGCTAAATGTGTAAAGCCAACGATGAAGTGATCGTTCTGATTTACCCTTCGACACGTAAGATTGGGTCAAAAGCAGCACAACATTTTCTTCAGTGTCACGGATTTAACTTAAGTAAAAACAAGAGGAATGGATGTGAAACTGCAGATTACAATTTGAAGAGGATCAATCTCAGCTCCAGACACAGCTCAAGCTTGACCCACATGCCGCATCCACTGGTCTCTCCTGGCCAGCTTTAGAGTAAAGAGCAACTGCAGTGAGTTCCGAAAATCTGCAAGAGCTCCTGTTGCCGCTTTGTTCATCTTTCAGTCGTCGACATATTGGGAGTGATCTACCGTGGGAAGTCTACTCCAACTCCTACAACGGGCCAATGAAAACACTGAAATCACCATGTACCTGCATTTGTTTCGCAGACGAACAAACCTCCAACAAGAGACAATTGATTGACTGCATTCCATTTGTTGCTATTGTCCTGTCCTCAGGGTAGAGCTCAGGGTGGGGTAAGACCACAACAACAAGCACAGAATTCACAACAGATATAAAGACAAAATGTTTTAACAGTCGGCCTGATAACAGAGACTCACTCAGCCTGGCATAGCCACCTTACAGGTGTTCCAGGCCAAGGTCCTCCACAAGGTTTGTTGCAGCCAAGGGCATATGGAGGATAAGCTCTTGGTCACACGGTCACACCCCTGGTGGACCTGGTTCCTGGATGTGCTGTTTTCTCTAGGCCTTTTCAGCAGCACAGTGGATGACTTTGCAATGTGGGTCTTCACGATCAGGAAGGAGACCGAGGGGCACATCATCCTGCACCTCAACCCCCGGTTTGGAAGACTGAGCAGCCCAAGGCTTTGAGTCAGACGTCAGAATATGAAGAGTACTGCAGAACATAGGTGAAACCTAGCTCACTCTCCCAGGAGAGAGAGAGAGAGCTAGTCTATGGGTTCGAGTTTTGTAGCGATCTCAAAAAAAATATTTGTCCTGCACACCTCTGTTGACCACCGGGGTCATTGTAGACTTTTCGCTATATGTCAGCGGTTGGCGTAGTCATTGTTCATGGTTTGCTACACTGAGGGAGATAAATGTTACCTAATTTCCCTGGGGCCCTGAGCCCCCCCATTGACTGAATCGGACAGGAGATGTCTTTCACAAACCCTGATTCTGCCACCTTTGTAGCCAATGGCAGGCGGATTGGCCTAGCCTTCATGTCCCTTATGGACCTTATGTTTCCATTGGCTTGTTGTAAGAGTTGGAGTAGGTTGGTTGCTCATTCCCACAGTTGATGTCTCAGTTCCTTCCTTAAGGGAACAAAGTCTTGCATGCTAAGGCAAAGTGCAGTAGCTGTCCAACAAAAACGCTGCAAAAAAAGTCCTCTGGGAATTTTCTAGACAAAAAAAATGTAAAGATTATTTTTGTGGCCATAGCCTTTTCTTAGGACAGTAGAGACAGACAGAAAGTGAGACGGAGAATGAATGGGATGGGAAATACAACAGGCTCAGGACTCAAAGCTGCCTCAGCCTGTACTATCGGGCGTATGTGATTGACTGTGGGAACAATTAGTTAGAGCAGGGGTGTCGGACTCATTTGAGCTAGCGGGCCGCACAGTGCACAACTTGAGCTTCTGGGGGTCGGATCAGACAAATCATGTAGAATAGTCATTGATTGCCTTAAGTGATTCATTATTTATTCCGTATTTAACCCCAGCGGGAGCCTGCCCTCATTCCGATTTTTATCCTTTAACTTCGATGCCATCCGCTGGAAGATTGCAGGTCGTTAACCTGTATTCCGGTGTCGCCTCATCCAGCCCAGGTGGATGTTGAGAGCGCTCCCCTCATGAGCGGCTTACGACAATCCGACTCGCTCAAGCTCCTCTGATGTCTCTCAAGCTTCCTCATGCCATGTCAAATGAATGCCCCATCTGGCGATTGGGTGAGTAGGGCCTGTGATCTCATAAAACCCTGTTGATGATCTGCTATCCCTTGCAGCATCATGAGGGACTATATCCTCTCAGTCTTCCGATTCAGATCTGCCGCCCAATAGTGGGCTCAATTTTGTCATGGTTGCTTCGTGGTCCTTTGCCGGAGGGATCTCACTTGAAGACATATTTAAAGCTTTTAGCACCTTTCCCTGAGAAAGTCTCACACCTTTATCTTGCCAGAAGCCCTTTTTGAAGGTCTCCACGCAATCTCAGTGCACCCTTCCCTAGAGGTCTAGGGATGTCCTCCGAAGAGACTTACGCTCACTAGTGTTATGCAACCTTCCTGTTCATAATAGGGTGTTATCCCCAGGCAGGGGGCAAAAGGAGTTCCCATACAGGTGACTTCTGCCTCAGCAAATCACCTTCGCAACAAGTGCTCTTTGGCCCATTTTGAACTTTCTTTCAGGGGAGGGGGTTGTGCCTTGTATGTTACTGCACTTAGTTAAGGCAAAGTTGTTACCAAAGACCTTTATCAACATCGGCCAGCCAATCAGGATCCAGTTTTCAGAAAGACCATGGCATCAGCTCCTAATAAGCAGGGACTGCTGTGGGATTCAGGATAAGAGTGCAGACTGTGGAATTCTGGAAATTCAATCACAAGATTCTTCTTCAATCCTGCAGGGCGCAGAGCAGTCCTTAACATGGTGAAGAAATCTAAATATGGCGAGATCTTGAAGAATGAACTTGAGGAACGACGTACAACATCGAAGATCAAATTCAAGATGAAGTACCACATTCACGACCTCATCGGAGCGGAGCTAGTCGAATGGTGAGTGACTGGAGTGTAGTGGGGGAAATGAAAGCATGCAGTCTAATAGCTGAAATCCGTTTTGTGTTTCAGCGTACAGACGACATCGGGGACATTATTGCGATACGTGGATGGATCATTGTAGTACTTATTTATCTCATGAAAATGGACTGATTTTTTTTTTTATCAAAGCTGATTAACTGTCAAATAATTTCATAAGAGTTTACATGAATTCTGTTTTGAGAAGCTTTTCGGCTCAGGGGCTTATGGCTATCATAAATAAGGAGGCTTATTGTTGGACACCGAAATGGATAATAAAAGTATCGACTGGTATTTGATTTGATTCACAAATTCACCATCCCTACCAAATAAAGTAGCCCCCTTTCTTTTAGAACGCCCTTGGTGTTTGGAGACCTTTGTTGAGTTTAGGTGAACTTGATGTACTGTTGGTGTCTGATTTCTCCATAGTTTTCTAAATAAGCCTCACTGTGACCTGATGGGAGATGATTGGGGTTCTATATTTGTGACATAACAACCCAAACAGCTATGTCACTTATTCTGCAAAAGACTCAACTGTCCCCACATGCAACTTTTGTATACATATATATATATATATATATATATATATATATATATATATATATATATATATATATATATATATATATATATATATATATATATATATTGGCAATAAATCTTAACTTAACAAAATGAGCATTCCCTGCAGGAAATGGAAGTGCTTTTGATTATTTTGATTAACGTGTTCGTGTAAACACGTGTTCTTCTGCCTCTTCTACGGTTTCAGTCTTTGCCAGGAGATGGCCAGTGACCAGCTTGTCGGGGATGTCCACAATTTTGCGGGCCATATGGAGATGAAGGGACTGGCCATGCCTCTTTGGGTGGAGTAGTTTACCCATGTAGCTCCACACGTGAATTGGAATTCCTTGTGTGGGTCCCCCCCCCACGTCTAAAACATGCGGCATGGAATAATTAAACATGCTAAAACGTTATAACTGGATTTAAATGATTGTTATAAAAAAGGATAATTATTAAACATCACCAAAAAACAAAATATTTAACATCATTTACTGTTTAACTATGGGCAAAAAGCCTATAGCCATTCTTTCCACAAAACATGCTCAAACTAGAATTCATCTATGCTAGGCTCCTCCATCTGTGATGCATCTGCAAGAAAGCGCTATATAAACACATTTGACTTGGCTGCTTTATTGAATATAAATCTCTTTTTTGTGGAATACTTGCTTCAGCTCAGACTATACCTGCACCGGCACCTCGATGATCCAAGTTTGTGACCATGTGACCTTTTCTACACGCCAATCACAGCACTTAAGGGTTTTGTATGATCACAGAACAATTTGGGAGTTGTGAAAATGAATAAATATTATAATACAATGAAAGTGTGTTTTGGTCTCCCATTAGTCCGCCTGGGTGTTGGTGGTCCTCCCTGACAAAGACCCTTCTCCCGGTTATTCTAGGAAGGCGGTTAGGAATGTCTTCCATTTAAGAATCCCCTTTTGGTGATCTACAGACAATTCTATTTTTCTTGTTTTCCTCGAGACTACTGAAAGATTAGCTGTGGAAACTTAGATTTCTTTTCGCCATAACATGACCAGAAAGAACTCAGAAGAGAGAGAGAGAAAGTGAGCTGAGCAGATCAGATGCTGAGTCAGAGCAAGCAGGAATGTCCATGGAATGGGGAAGAAGTCGTCGCGTGTGTGTGTGTTTGAGAGGCTTTGCTGAACAAGTAGGCGGAGTTCCTCCAAGGATCGCGTGCGGACATCGAGTGTTTACCTGGAACTTCAAGGAGGAAGGAACGCCTGTGCTGTACATGAGTGGGTGGAGGAAAGAAGCCTCCAGCCTGAGCTTCGCACGCAACTTAACAATACCACCTTTATGAAAGCGGCACACACCTTCACCCACTGCTGCAGGAAGATGTCCAGTGTTGCATGGCAGAGGAATTTCTGTACTTGTGATCTCTTATCTCAGCAGAGAGTTCTTGTTGACATTTTTTGTCAATGTTTGTGTCTTGTTAATGCAAATTAAATATCCAATACATGTTTTCCAGTGGTCTAGTCTTAAAAAAAGAGGTGGTGTACTATTTGCCACCTTAACATACCTAGCCCAAAGTGTCAATAAAAGTGAGCAAAGAAATGACGAAAGTTCTAATTTATTAGCAATGAATTCATTTATTTAACATAAATTACATTTTCTTGTGTCACTTTTGCATTTTTGTAAACTTGTTTTATACTCCGGTGGTGGCCAAACTCAGTCCTGGGGTGCTGGAGTCTTGTAGATTTCAGCTGCAATCCCACACCCGAACCAGCTAATCAAGCTCTTACTAGGTTCCAGGAGCAAAACTATGTAGGACACCAGCACTAGACTGAGTTTGGACACCTCTTATAAAAAAAATAATAAACCGTGACTGTGTTTTTTTTAACAGATTAATTAATTAATTTAATTTGTCCATGTTAACGTTAGCTCAATAGCATCTGTGGCTGTGCAGCTTTCACATTTACATTTCAAACAAAAATCCAGCAATTGCATCATATTAAGCAGCAAGAAGAAAAAAAAACACTTGGTAGTCAAGGGGACACAAATACTCGTTAATTGGGGAAGTCTGATCAGCAAAACGAGTGAGGGTACTGAGGGTGAACGCAAGTTTTCATCACCAGAAGTCATAATACCCAAAAAAACAACCCAGGGAAAAAAGTTACGGCATACGTGCATATAGCCCTGGCTACTATTTCCTTTATTGTATACTTTTAATCATATGTATTTTTCTTTTATTGTTTGGGTGCAGGGTGGATTCTTGTGGTTGTTAATTCTGGATTAAAAGCTACATAATATCAGGAATGCTGTACAATATAGTGAACAGTGCTTTAGGGCAGTTAATAAATAAGTTTTATTTATTTCATTAGTGTTATCTAATGCTATCTATGTAGTGTATATGCTACCTCTTGGCCTCAGGGTTCCCAGGTCGAAACTAGTCGTAGAGTTTTTATGTTCTCTCTGTGCTTTTGAGGGTTCTGAACAAAGGGTCACAGGTAATGTTCCCAAGACAGAGCTTTAAGCGGCGGGGCAGGATGCTGCTGTTTGGCTGAGCCCTAGACATGAGGCTGGATTCCTTTCACACATACAGAGTGAAGAGTTCATTGTAGGGCTGGGAACCGAACCGTTGTTATCAGTGCAATCAGCATCTTCCTTTCAATCCCTCAGAAATGAGAATAAATCGGATTGAACTGCGGGAGCTCTGAACCAGTTTGAAATGAAAGTGTTAAACCGCTGTGCACCAGTCATTCCTGTCTAGAAAGTCTCGTGAGAACTCCTTTTACCGCATAAAACCAGTTTATCCTGGCTTAACGTAGAGGCTTAAAGTAACGTTTAGCATCCGCTGTCATTTAAAAATGACCAGTTTCACATGAATATCTAGCCCAGTTCAGTGATTAGAGCTGCACTGTGGTGTTGCAGTGGCTGAAAAGAGTATTTTTAATTCCTGACCAAAGCAAAATCATGATTGTAGTTGTGTTTCTCACCCTGTGGGAGTCAATAGTCCCTGGAGTCCAACATTCTGCCAATGTGAGGTGGAGATGGGGCCCAAAGGAGCACTGTGACTAACAACGATAAAACTGACTTCTTTTAAATAATTTCTTTACTCAAAAAGTTGAAGGCTACAAGAAGATCAGAAAATCTTTACATATTTGGAGCAAAAGTGATCCAAAGATTTGGAGGACTGGATGGAAGAGCAACCATCTCAGAGAGATATCCAGGCCGTCCATGGAAAAGAGCATCTCGAAAGGAGCATCTTCTGATGAGGAGAGTTCTGATGCAAGTTAGCTAAAGTAGTAGAACCCAAACTGGAGCGTTTCCTGTGACGCCATCGTCCACGAAGGAAGCATCCCCTAAAGCCCATGCACATAAAAGCACATCTAGAACTTGATGAAGAAGATAAAGACTCCTGGGACTCCAGACTGAGGCGAAGAACAAATGGTTTTAAACTATGTCGTCGTAAAGGTGAGGATTGCTGGGGAGCTGATGGAATCATGAACTCAACAATGTTCTGAAAGATACTGAGGGAGAAGTTGCTTCCATCACTCTGGGCACTTTCCAGCACAACAATAATCCCAAACCCATGGAAGATCATTTCTTAAGAAGATCTCCTGATCTGAACCCGATGGAACCCCAGCCGGGAATTCTGAAGCATCGCTCTCCATCCAGCATCCAGCTCTAGAAGAGGGTCTTCTTGAAGAATGGACAAAGATGGAAGGTACTTACAAAACACGGAGCTCGTATGAAACCCTGGATGCAGTAGTGTTCGTTGCGGCTTGCAGAAGATTTTGTGATCTATGTTTGAACCTTAATTTCATGCTATGGAGTTAAACAAGTCATCGCCTCGTGAAACGTTTGGAAATTGTACTTTTGTTCTGTGAGCAACTGACTACATTCAATCTTTCGTCCTTGCTAAGCTCCTGGAATGATGAATAGAAGATTTTAGCTGAGCAGGATAACTGTATGCTTGCCTTTTAACGCTCTCACCATATTATCCCTGGTGAGTGAGGAGGTGTGAGGAAACACAACATGATTTGAGCTTTGGACTAATTGTGTCGGGCAGCCACTGGCTTGAGCTCTGCTGCTGGGGTGTCTGTGGACAATCTGGACCAGCGTGAGGTCTCCTCTTGTTCAGGACTTGATGTCTGGCTTACTCTTTTCGTAAGTGTAGAGAGGCGGATCTAGACTCAATGGCAGTCATTGTTCTTCCTACAGGCCTCGGCGTGCTCCCGCGTTCCCAGCGCAGCAGACAGACAGATGTGTGTGAATCCGTGTCACGCAAACTCACCTCAGCCATGCGAAGGGTTAAATCCATCTTTTCCCTTCATTCAACTGAACCGATCTGCCTCACAGATCATGTCCAGACGGTCACACACCACATGCTCTGAGGGATTCATTCAGCATGTTTCGTTTTTGCTGTGGAGCTTCGCTGCTCATACAGATTTCATGCTCCCCAGAGTGACTTGGTTGTAGTTTTGTCTACTGCCGGATTCATGACGATACCAGTCACATTTCACTATCGAAATAAGTTACCACCTCAGCTTTGAGGTCCTGAAAAGATTGACAGGGCACACCAAAGACTTTGAAGGGGACACTCGGGCGAGACCGTCAAGCTGCAGCACTGCAGGGGCACAGATGCACTGCAGCTGCCTGCTCCACCTTGCAGGAATTGGGGTGTAGCCCCTAGGTAGTGAAAGGGGAGGAGCTAGAGCCCCTGGGTGTCCGCCAGTATTTCGTTAGCTCCTCATGCACTTTGTGAAAGAAAGGTGATGGAGGAACGCCGCCCTCCCCAGAAACCAATCATGGAATCAAACCAACAATGTTCACCAGTTAATCGCCTTATCCACTAGGCCACAACTGTCTATCTCTCAGTGTGAACCCTCTTTGATCTGTGAAGAGCTCAGGGTGCCAGAGGTGACTGCCAACTTTGGTGTTCTCTGGCAAAGAGAACACATTTTTAGCAGACACATGCACATTTTGCAATGGTCTGGCAGTGCTCCTCCTGTTTCTTCTCACACAAAGACGACCCCCACTACGTCTCATGATGTTCTGGCCTGGCTCCTGGTAAGGCCTCTATACTCTTACCACTATATACAATGCAAACCCGCCGACATTTCTTTTGAGAATTTAAAGTTTACTATTCAACTTTAGTAAGAGCATTTTGCCAAAACTATTATTATGGTATGGTTGCTCGCCTCTTCATTCTCTCCATTAAAGCGCATCATTCAGAGAGAACAGAGGAAAGTTGAACCTGTGTCTGGCTCAGGAATGCCCGTCAGGAATGTGGTTCAGTTAGTGTTCAGGGAGTTTGGCTGACAACAATGTCTTTGTGTTTTGTTCCAGGGCTCTAGTCACGCACAGCTCCAGCAAGCAGAAAGAGTTGGAAGTAGCTCAGGTGCTCTGCGTGGTTTCCTCTTAGGCAATGAAGCCAATTACCAGCGCAGCAATCATCTCGCTTCTAATCCCAAGTCACTTCTGTTCGTTTAGTCCCTGACCCCTCCTGAGAGCCCCTTTTGATAACAGAAGATGCTTCTAGGTTCTCAAACATTTCCCCCGCAGACTCTTTCATTCTTTCCTCTTCTAATCCGCTTCTTCCCTTTGGGGGAAGGGAAGGGTCCCCCCTCACGACACCCTCTATCTCCAGCGCACATTGAGTGAGGAAGCAGGAAGTACAGGAGATAAAATTAATCCACAGTACTGGGAGACACAGATACAACGCAACACTGGAGCAAAATCTGAGCAATCTTAACAACCGCAGAGGCACAAAGAGCCTCAAACCATTCAAGTAGCCACAACTGCTCACAAACAGCGTGCCCGTTGCCACTTTCACAACTAGCCAGCAGCGAGGTCCTCAAAGAAAGCAGCATACGATTAGGTAACTACTGCAGTGATGTCCATCAGAGGAGGGAAACAGAGAGAGAGCAAGATGAAGGGAAAACACCTTTAATGCGTGCAGCGAGCAACACGTACCCACCCGCATCTGGTGAGCAATTTAATAATTCCAATAAACTCTCTGGAAAGTAGATCATATTGCATGATGGATGAGTATCATTAAAATTACTTCAACTCTGTTTGGAGAAATGCAGCCCAGAACCTCCGCCGCACTCAACCGGTGCCTGCCTTCTGCTCAGCCAAACATTTCACATTGTGACTCATTAGTCAAAGGCATGCTTCTATTTTACCCCAGTTGCTATTTCTTTGTGCGTCTTTAGAAGACCAGTCTGTGAATACAAACATGTCAAAAATTATCCCGAAAAATGGTAGGGGACTTTACACCTAAATGATAAAAAAGGATTTACTGAGAGAAGAACAATTTGATAATAAGAAAAAAAAATGATAATATTGCGGTCTGCAGCCGTTGCCACAAGCTGTTTTCAAACCATTTCTCACGAGTGCTTTTTTGCGAGACTCAGTTTGAGAACATGGACAAAGTTCTGTCTAAAGGCCAATAATCTCTCGTGCCGAGTGAATTCAGCTGCTCGAGACGCCCTGCAGTGTGAAAGCGTCTGTGACACGACTGCTCTGACAATCTGAACCCGGCTTTATTCAAGGACAATAACCTGATGGGTATTCCAGGCCTCCACAGCGTGCCTGGGTATGGCATGGTTTTGCAGGTCTGCCTCAGAATGGCAGGAACAGAGTGGAGGGAAAGGTAGTAGCGAGCACCTGATTCACCTGAAGGATTGTGTGACTAGAGCTGATCTTATCTGACTCGCTCTCGATTGCTCACACGCGATGCTGTCATTAGCACACACACACACGTACACTGTGAAAATGCCAGAACACACCCTGCTCAGGAGAAATCTCTTGCCTTCAACAAGTGTGCCGCTCTGCTATCATTTACTCAGTTTAATAAAGAAAGCTTGGAAACCCGTTTTCTCACTGCTGGATTTCCTGCTGTGGAAGTTATTGGAGAGCATATTTAATTTAAAAATTTTAAAATAGTTCATTTAAAATAATGAACAATACAAAGCAGCGCTACTCGTCTTAAGAGGCAATGTGTAAAGAGAAAAAATGCAGAAAACAACAAAATTTGGGTATAAATCAGGTTTCATTCATTAATTTTACAACCTGTTAATTCATGTTTTG
This sequence comes from Danionella cerebrum, assembly GCA_007224835.1. Classification (NCBI taxonomy): domain Eukaryota; kingdom Metazoa; phylum Chordata; class Actinopteri; order Cypriniformes; family Danionidae; genus Danionella; species Danionella cerebrum. The sequence goes on along the minus strand of SRMA01026071.1, from coordinate 423,662 downwards.
GGGTCACGGGGGTCTGCCGGTGCCTATCTCCAGCACACATTGGGCTTCAGGAACACCCTGGACAGGTCACCAGTCCATCGCAGGGCAACATTCACACCTGAGGGGAATTTAGATTATTCTATTAACCTAACTGCATGTTTTGGGGATTGTGGAGTAAACCCGAAGGAAACCCATGCAAGCACGGGGAGAACATGCAAACTCCTTCCAGGAAGGTCACCGGTGAGTCTCGAACTGGCCATCGTGCCTCCTAGTTTCATTCATTTCAAATCAAAATTGTTTCTAATGTTTGTGCATGAAATCTGAATTCACAAAAGTAAAGTGTAGCATGTAGTCGCTCTTATTCTATTTATTTGTGGATCCTCGATGGTGTATTTGTTGAACTCATACTGCAGATGTAAACTCTTGTATGCACATGTATCGTTTCTGCCAGTCATGGCTCTCTCCGTCATAGCTTGGAAAGTTCAAACCTCTGGTCAAGTCGGATAGTGGTGGAATACATTATAATTGTTAAAAACTGGCTCCTTTTTGGTGTGAGGTGGAGTGTGACAGATGAAGGAATTAGTTTTTATTTAAATGGAGATTGGGAAAATAAATAATTTTCTTAAAGATAATTTGATTAAAAGTTTTTTTAAATGTCAAGAGCGCCCACCATTTTGACATATTGCTCATTTCATCTGCGAGTAGCGTCATCGTCTTTGAAGAAGAAAAACTACATATCCCATGATGCAGTAGCCTCCACGGGTCATGTGATGCTTTTTGCTTCAGCGGTGAGTCTGTCTCTCGCTGGAGACACGCACAGTCTCGCCGAGACTCCGGGACGGAGAGGTGTCTCTGCATGGGGACAGAGGATACTCCTCCGCCGGGGGCTTCAGCTGCACGTGGACCGACAGAACGCTCGTGCTCTCTCTCCTTCACCTGGATGTAAGTTCGGTCTGTCGGATGCTCTCGTAGGTTTCTCCCGCGTTCTACATGGATCTGCGTTCAGAGTTATCATGTGGATGTGTGTTTGACAAGATGCGCGACCTGGCTTCTGGATTATCACAACATTTGGAATTAACTCCCAGGGGAAGGACGGAGACCGATTCCAAAGAGGAGCAGCAGCAGCAGCAGGTGCTCGGGTAAGTCCCCAGATCATTTTCCCTCATGAACGGGTTTTTAAATAGCTAGATGTCGAGTTTGGGTTGTTAAGTTCTTGTAGAGTTCACGGGTCAGACTCTGCTCTTTTATCATCCTCGATGGCGCCTAATAGCAGGTTCACCTGGAACTGATAGTTTCTGCTGGTTCTTCTGTAGCGACGATGGTTTTGCCAGGAGATGGTGAGAAGCCTTCCCCTGCGTTGGTATGGAAGAGGATCAAACTGTGATCTCTTGAGGTTTACCAATTTCACAGCAGGGTTTCCATCTGCTGAGTCTCAAAGCTCCGTAGCCCCTTCAGACCCATGAACTTGCTCAGGTGATGGTTTCTGCAGTCGAGAGTCATTCCTGTGTTCACACTCACCTCCCTGAGCTTTAACCACACACACAATCCAACGAGCCATCCATCCTTTCTCCTCTCAAGAGGCACCTTATGTCCAGCACCAAGAGTCTCGCGGCCAGCTTGTCAAGGGGACATCCCCTTCACAGAGAAGCCTGGAGTGATGGTTCAAGAGGATTGGTGCCTCTCCAGGGGAGACAAAGACGCTCTGTTAGCCCAGCTCCTGTGTGAACAAACCTCCTCCACCATACTCAGTAACCATTCTAAACTCTATTTTTTGAGTGGACAAGAGGGAGAAACAGTTAAAACAAACTGATATAATGTTAGCTTTGCCTGTTATTAACTGATGCTCAAGTTTTTGAAAGCTTTGGCTCTTTACACATTTGAACTCGCTATGCGTTGAATTGCAAAATCAAGTTGCAACGGGACTGTTCTTGAGAGCTGAAAAATGCATTTAGTAGTAAATCTAAGTGCATTTAGCCGAATTCTTACAAATAAAGTAGAGCAGAGCATCTGAGGTGTGGCTTCATGTAGTCTGTGTAACAATGAGGATCTATTCCGAGAGTTCTGTTGGTCTTGAACTCTCTCTCGGCAACTAGGAATCATCACTAGGGTAGAACCCTCGGCACAGGCTTGGGCTTCATTTGAAGGATCCTGCGACATCATGCCATCCACGGTGGCATCACAGTGCAACACTCACTATAGCGACACAAAAGCGTTGAAATGGATGTTTACACGTGTCTTCTGTAGTGAGGCGAAGTGATTTGTGATCAGTGCCGTACATGAATACGAATAAAGTTCCATTTAAAATTCCCATTCTATGTCGGAGTTATTTTATCTTGACAAGAGAAGCTTTATCAAGTATCGGTGTAACGTTTCACAAAAGCATGATTCGGTTCAATACAACACATCGGTGTCACGGTTCGGTACGGTTTCGTACAGCAACAACAAAAGACATGAAAGTTTTCCTGTTTCTAATCTAACTTTTCCCATACTTTTAACCTAACAACTTCAAAGTAAGGTCTTTATCTTCCCCTTTAACACTGAACAATGATGGGGGTGTATCTTCAGGGTTTACTGCTTTGAGCAAATTAAATAAAACCTTAAAACCGAAACAGTCCTTTTAAGAACGGAAATGTAATGACGTGTTTTTTTTTTTTTTTTTAAATCAATCGAAAGATGAGTGTTCCGGTTCTCTTCAGACAGCTCAGATCTGCTCTATGTGACCTTGCGTCTCCTGCAGGGGAGGTTACCTCTTGCTAGGGACCGGTGAAGCCAACGCGTCGGTTCTTTTCTGCTGGAATGGCTGTCGAAATGCCACTGCAAGTTTGTACTCTGCTCATTGGTGACGTCTCCAATGTGTTACACATTCCACGTGCTGTCCTGTGCATATCCAATGCCATTTATAAAGTGCTTTTCCAGACGCTTTCAGATTTCCAGAGCATTATTTAGTCACTGCACATTCACTCACATTCATGAGCGTGGGTTGTGTCTCCTATGGTTTGGTTCAATATGAATGCACGTATCGTTACACCCCCACTCTGATGTCAAACTACATTTAACATTCACCTGGTTACAAATAATGTATCATTTTCATCACTAGAAACAAATATTTGATGTTCAAATTATTTGATTTATCAGATTACCATCCTTTAAACCTAACTTTAACAAGGTTTCACTCGCAGCGTCTTTTCAAACAAATCACTTCGATCAGAGAGAACTCGGATTTGATTACTTCTGTCATAATCTGCTGCTACACAGAATAACATATTCATTTTATTTTTAAAATATTGGTGAAAATGTTTCCCCATTAAGGTAATAAAATGCCAAATGAAAAGTGTTTTTTTTCTGTTTAATGAAGCTGATTTCAGGATTATGTCGCCTCTGTTCAATGTTGGCCTACCTTTTCACCATATGAAAGAGTTTGTGACAAATATTTTATCAATTTATAAATGTTAACACATCCGGCTTTCCATGAGCATTGCTGCCTAATTAATGGTGCCGCAATAATATTAGCAGTTATGCTAACCAACCCAGCATTGCACAAAACCCCAGAAATCGGCTAACAATGTCAATGAAACACCTCTACGAAATATGCATCCAAACTTTGCTCATAGCTTTATCTCGTGCGAACCACACACGAGCTTGTTACATTACATTTATGATGGATGGGTGCTTTTGCTAGCAAAGAGATGACCCTTCGATGCACTTTGGACTTTATTTATGTCCCTTTCCAGCCCGGGTGACACAGGAAACTCTTTATTCTCATTTCAACAACTTCATCCCGTTCTATTCACAGACAGTCCCAAAACAGCAGGTCCTCTATAAACAGCACATGTCCAAACAGAAACACACATAACTCCGCTCTCATACAGCCCCGGACCATTATCCTCCCACCAGCATGCATCACAGTTGCGGCAGAAACGGGTCCCTTCAGTCCTAATCCTTGACATTCTAGTTTTCATCAAACTGTTTGCAGGCGTATGTTCAGGTAAACGGAATAGTTTAATCTACTGTCGTGATGGGGCAGACTCTAACCTTGAAAGAACTTTAAAGGCAATTCCAGGGGCAGTCGGTCTGGAAAATATACTGTAAAATCATGGATTACGTTTGTCAAAGGGGCACTTGATGTCGAACTGAGAGGGACCAGCTCAGAATGATCTCAATAATAATCACAAAGTGTTCTTCCTCCACATAGCAGTGAAACTCACAAGGTCACGCTGTAAAGTATTGATCAATGTTTTCAACAACCAGACAAACTCCTCTTGTACAGGTACATCTACGCCAGGGGTCACCAACTTTTTTTAAAACTGAGAGCTACTTCCTGGGTTCTGATTAATGCAAAGGGCTGCCACTTTGATACCCTCCTGAATTTATTAAGAATTAAGGATATTCATCTCTGCAAAGACACTGATCACACTGAATATGAATTAAATTGATTAACAAGGTAGTAAACAAATAAATATTTATATGTCACACTTTATATTTATGATTTGTCTTAGTGCAAATGTTATTTAAATAAAAAAATATATATACAAGTTCAAAACACTTCTAAATTATCACTTCTACAAGAGTCCAAGGAAATCACAATGTCCAATGTACAAATAATAAATCATATAAATACAAAAAGTGAGCTAAGATAATTTTTTTTCATTGTTAACATTTTAACATACACAATTTTTACATTTTACAAATGCATTGAACTAAACATGAACTGGAAACCAAATCTGGTAACGGTTTCTTTCAGTTATTGGGAAGCCTGGCATTGCGTGCGGTTTACCAGTATGTTGTACTCTGAGTGAGTTTTGAGATGGTGTCGTGAAATGTCTCTCCATGTTGTGCGGCTTGGCCACCACCGCCACAGTCATCGCGCAAATAAGACAAACACATGCTCCTTCCACAGAGGAAAAAAAAACATTTACCTCGCATTCGTCGAGAATATTAAATGATCTTTTTATGAGTTAGTAATCTCGTTTTCACTGCGCGGCTTAATTGTTTCGTCGTAGCGCATCATACTGAACTCTTCCCGGTTGTAGTTCATATATATATAATTATTATTTTTTATTTATAAATTATCAAATCAAGCTTACGTGCAAGTGTCATTTAAACAAGAATAGCAATCATATTAAATTAGATTCAGCTCACTGGAAAGTGGCGCTATTTGAGCTATTTTTAGAACAGGTGGCGGGCGACTGATGTGGTCCTCGCGGGCGACAAGATGCCCGCGGGCAACGGGTTGGAGATCCCTGATCTACGCTAATAGTTCTGTTTAAAAGGGCTGTTGTTTATTGATCATTCTACATATCTATAATACTGTGTGCGGTCACTCACAGCGCATGCGGTTTTCTGTTATGGACTCGTCTGGCACTGCTTGAGTAATTATCAAGTGATCTCAGTATAGGTGCCCAAAGCAAACGACTCCATGCTTTCACAGTGTGATCTCGAGGATCTGTCGCGGCTAGCATGCAGTGCTGTCATGGTTGTGTCAAGGCTCATACGGCATCAGCAGAGAGCCTTCAGCTAATGCTCCAGCTTTGAGAAGAGCTGATCCCCACTGTTCTTTGTTTTCATGCGCTGGCTAAGATTGGGGGGGGGGACACTCCTGGGCACTGGCTCTAACAAGCAGCACATTGAGTCCGGCACACTGGACCAAACAAACTTTCTCTGTTTGCACTGCTGCTGCAGGAACAATGGCCAGCTTGTCTCTGGGGTGATGCTGGGGAGAGACTCTGAGAACAAGCGCCCACCCACTGACCCCTGCGCAGCTTAAAGAAATCTTTGTTCCGAGGTGTGTTTGGGGAGGGGGGCGGTATCAGATGACGGGCCTGAGAGCAGGAAGACTGTGACTGTTTCTGACTCTGCTGGATGCTCTATGTGGAGGACTGACAGATGGGAGTGGCAGTGACGCATGCAGCTCTGCTCTTTCTGATTTATTCTCTTTATTAAACTTTTTTATTTTCGACATTTCAATCCATGAACTTATCCTGTCAGGTCAGGATTTTGTGGCTTCAGTGCAGAACGGAGGCAGAACACTGTTCCTCAAACACTTTCAAAGTAAATGCAGAAGTATATTGTGACCAGAGGAGACGAACTGATGTTCACTCAGCAGCATTATTTTCTCTGCTACCTAAAACACTTATCAGCTACAGGGTCGCTGCTGGCTAAGTGGGAGCCCTATGCGGAAATCTACTGCAGTGCCCCCTAGGGCTGGGTATTGTGACCAATTTTGCGATCCGATTTAAAATTTTTCTGGTTCAGATTCATTATCGATTAGCTATTAATATTTCACTTAAAATGTTAGTTTTCCAGACATTTGAATCGCATAATCCATGTTCCCTTTCAGTCGAAACGCAGACGTTGTCAAAGTTTAGACTATGGGAAAACCTGAACCTGAGAGGGGTGGAGCCAAAGTTTTAACGGGTAAATGCATTTGTGAATGTAGTTGATTAGCAATCAACTGCTCTATAAGAGGAGAGCTCGCTCTACACTCATTCTGCCTTCTTCCTCGGAGCGAATGGTGGTCGCCCTCTATTTCGACGCTCATTACAAGCTGAAATATCAAAGGTTGCTTACCTCTGCGCTTGATGTGTTGCTGCTAGCCCAGATAGCTTACGCCATCTTATTGCGGCATTTCTGATTCCCAGCGAGAGCCTGTCAGTATCCGCAAATTTTGTCCTGTTACGTAGATTTTTCTCAACGATGGGCAAAATTTGTTACTTCTCCTGGCTGCGGTGGTTTTATCTCATCGAAGGATCGTCACGAGAAATGCATGGAGTGCTTCAAACACGCCTGCATTACACTCGTGAGGCGTGAGTGTTTGCACTGCAACAATCTGCCGAGCCGCACACTGAGGTACAGTTTTTCAAGGAAGAGGACTTCTGGCGCGCCGCTAACTCAGGCTAGCTCCTCCCAGGCCCCAGCCCGCGGGATAGGGTCAGTGACGTCAGCCCCCTCGTGTTATCCCTGCGGACATGTGTCCCGTCTGCTCTCTGTTTAGAGGCTGTCGGTTTAGAGGTGCCTTTGCCCTCTGAATCGGTCTCTTCACGGCTGGATGACTTGTAATTCGGCAAGCGCCAGGACACTGTTCCACTGGTACCTTTCTTCCCGGAGGTGCATGACGAGCTCACAAAATTCTGGCAGGCTCCCCTGTCTGCGAGGGTCTGTAGCTCTTACCCCTTTGCCACTCCGGCGCAGGCTGCAGCTAGGGGTTACACCGCGTTCTTTGTTGAACCCTCTACGCCTGCCAGACGCCAAAGAGACCACCCTCTGTCATGGTCCAAGCCTCAAGTATTGACGGGGGCCCGACACTGGAAGATTTCCGCAGACCCAGTCAGTGGATGCAGCGGCCCTGGCTCCCTATACGCCACAGCGGGTTATTCCGTCACTAAGCCCGCATCCGTGCAGCCCTGCCAAAGGTTACATCAGCATGTCCGTCGCAGGACTACTGTCAGCTTGCCTGGGAGCCTGGCGGAAGCTTCCCGGGGTCAGCCAGTGGGTTCTCCAGACTGCAAGGTTACATGATTCAGTTCTTGTGCTAAGGAGGTCTCACTCGCCGACATATGTCGAGCTGCGGACTGGTCGACACCCCAAACTTTCATCAGAAATTACTGCCTTGACTTAGGCGCTGTACCTTCTGCGTTGCTGAGTGGTGGCAGAAACCCATAGGTACAGTTGGGGGTAATACCCATGGATGCACATTCCCATGGGTTTGTCGAACATCTGTTCCCTCATCACCAACTCCAACACTGATGAGGGCTCTGGTCCGGGGCCTAAGCACCAATAGAACCCCCCGGATCAAGGATGTGCTGCACCTGCAGGTTCCTAGTCCTGCAGGAAGTAACCTTTTTCACATCTCCCGCTTGATAGATCGGTGAACTCCATCGTCCCACCCACGCGGCATCTGACTGACTCGGAGCAGTCAGCTCTGCTAGGTTCTGTAGTAAGGTTTTGCCATTGGGCCTGATCCCTACAAAACTCGGGCCGGACTTGCGTACCCTACTTGGGTGGAAACGTTTTTTTATCCAGCCCTCATGCCACCCAAAATGTGCCCACCACATAAAAAAATGCTCAATTTAACTAATATGCATAATGCATTAGTTAGTCATCTAACATAATTTAAAATGCATAATTCTTTTTTAAAAAATAAAGCACACACAGTTCTCTCTCAGTGTATGTCACTTTTGTGTCACCTTTGTGAACTTTTGTTGCCTTATTTATGAAACAGAAAAGAGACTCTCCGGTGAAAAGAGAACTGAAAAGAGACTCTCTGGTAAAAATAAAACAGAAATGAAACTCTTCTGTGAAAAGAGAACTGAAAAAAGAGAACAGAAAAGAGACTCTTCGGTTAAAAGAGAATAGAAAAGAGATTCTTATGTGAAAAGAGACTCTTCAGTTAAAGGAGAACAGAAAAGTAAAGAGAAAAGAGACTCTCTGTTGAAAAAAGAACAGAGAAGAAACTCTTTGGTGAAAATAGAACAGAAAAGAGACTCCGGTGAAAAGAGACTCTCCGGTGAAAAGAGAACAGAAAAGAAACTCTCTGGTTAAAAGAGAACATAAAAGAGACTCTTCAGTTAAAGAACATAAAAGAAACTCTTCTGTGAAAAGAGAACAGAAAAAAGACTCTCCAGTGAAAAGAGAACAGAAAAGAGACTCTCCGGTGAAAAGAGAACAGAAAAGAAACTCTCTGGTGAAAAGAGAACAGAAAAGAGACTCTCCAGTGAAAAGAGAACAGAAAAGAAACTCTCTGGTGAAAAGAGAACAGAAAAGAGACTCTTTGGTGAAAAGAGAACAGAAAAGAAACACTTTGGTGAAAAGAGAATAGAAAAGTAAATCTTCAGTGAAAAGAGAACAGAAAAGAGACTCCGGTCAAAAGAGAACAGAAAAGAGACTCTTTGGTAAAGACAACAGAAAAGAGACTCTGGTGAAGAGAGAACAGAAAAGAGATTCTTTTGTAAAAAGAGAACAGAAAAGAGACTCCGGGGAAAAGAAACTCTCCGGTGAAAAGAGCAGAAAAGTAACAGTGAACAGAAAAGAGATTCTTCTGCAAAAAGAGAACAGAAAAGAGACTCTTCGGTCAAAAGAGAACAAAAAAGAAACTCTCTGGTGAAAAGAGAACATAAAAGAGACTCTTCAGTTAAAGGAGAACAGAAAAGAGACTCTCCGGTGAAAAGAGAACAGAAAAAACACTCTCCGGTGAAAAGAGAACAGAAAAACACTCTCCAGTGAAAAGAGAACAGAAAAGAGACTCTCGGGTGAAAAGAGAACAGAAAAAAGACTCTCCAGTGAAAAGAGAACAGAAAAGAGACTCTTGGGTGAAAAGAGAACAGAAAAGAGACTCTGGTTAAAGGAGAACAAAAAGAGACTCTCTGGTGAAAAGAGAACAGAAAAGAAACTGGTGAAAAGAGAACAGAAAAGAGACTCTAGTGAAAAAAGAAAAGAAAAGAGACTCCGGTGAAAAGAGAGCAGAAAAGAGATTCAGGTGAAAAGAGAACAGAAAAGAGACTCTTCGGTGAAAAGAGAACAGAAAAGAAACTTTTTTGGTGAAAAGAGACTCTATGGTGAAAAGAGAACAGAAAAGAGACTCTTCGGTGAAAAGAGAACAGAAAAAGAAAGTAGTGAAAAGAGAACAGAAAAGAGACTTTCTGGTTAAAGGAGAACAGACAAGAGACTCTCTGGTGAAAAGAGAACAGAAAAGACACTCTCTGGTGAAAAGAGAACAGAAAAGAGACTGGTGAAAAGAAACTCTCTGGTGAAAAGAGAACATAAAAGAGACTCTTGGGTGAAAAGAGAACAGAAAAAAGAATCTCCAGTGAAAAGAGAACAGAAAAGAGACTCTCAGGTGAAAAGAGAACAGAAAAGAGACTCTCTGGTTAAAGGAGAACAGAAAAGAGACTCTCCGGTGAAACGAGAACAGAAAAGAGAATCTTGGGTGAAAAGAGAACAGAAAAGAAACTCTCCAGTGAAAAAAGAACAGAAAAGAGACTCTCCGGCGAAAAGAGAACAGAAAAAGACTCTCAGGTGAAAAGAGAACAGAAAAGAGACTCTTCAGTTAAAGGGGAACAGAAAAGAGACTCTCTGGTGAAAAGAGAACAGAAAAAAGACTCTCAGGTGAAAAGAGAACAGAAAAAAGACTAGTGAAAAGAGAACAGAAAAGAGACTCTCAGGTGAAAAGAGAACAGAAAAGAGACTCTCAGGTGAAAAGAGAACAGAAAAGAGACTCTGGTTAAAGGAGAACAAAAAAAGAGACTCTCCGGTGAAAAGAGAACAGAAAAGAAACTGGTGAAAAGAGAATAGAAAAGAGACTCTAGTGAAAAAAGAACAGAAAAGAAACTCTTCAGTGAAAAGAGAACAGAAAAGAGACTCTCTGGTTAAAGGAGAACAGAAAAAGAAACTCTTCGGTGAAAAGAGAACAGAAAAGAGACTCTCCGGTGAAAAGAGAACAGAAAAGAGACTCCGGTGAAAAAAGAAAAGAAAAGAGACTCCGGTGAAAAGAGAGCAGAAAAAAAGATTCTGGTGAAAAGAGAGCAAAAAAGAGAC
>SRMA01026071.1:350579-412686 GCA_007224835.1 Danionella cerebrum | reverse complement strand
AAAGAGAACAGAAAAGAGACTCTTCGGTCAAAAGAGAACAGAAAAGAGACTCCAGTGAAAAGAACAGAATAGAGACTCTGGTGAAGAGAGAACAGAAAAGAGATTCTTCTGTAAAAAGAGAACAGAAAAGAGACTCCGGTGAAAAGAGACTCTCCGGTGAAAAGAGACTCTCCGGTGAAAAGAGAACAGAAAAGAGACTCTGGTGAAGAGAGAACAGAAAAAAGACTCTCGGGTGAAAAGAGAACAGAAAAGAGACTCTCTGGTGAAAGTTACTCTTCAGAGAAAAGAGAACAGAAAAAGACTCTCCGGTGAAAAGAGAACAGTAAAGAGACTCTGGTGAAGAGAAAACAGAAAAGAGATTCTTCTGTAAAAAGAGACTGGTGAAAAGAGAACAGAAAAAAGACTCCAGTGAAAAGAGAATAGAAAAGAGACTCTCAGGTGAAAATAGAACAGAAACGAGACTCTCTGGTTAAAGGAGAACAGAAAAGAGACTCTCTGGTGAAAAGAGAAATGAAAAGAGACTGGTGAAAAGAGTATAGAAAAGAGAACAGAAATGAGACTCTCCAATGAAAAAAGAACAGGGAAGAAAACCTTTGGTGAAAAGACAACAGAAAAGAGACTCTCTGGAGAAAAGATACTCTTCAGTGAAAAGAGAACATAAAAGAGACTCTCGGGTGAAAAGAGAACAGAAAAAAGTCTCTCCAGTAAAAAGAGAACAGAAAAGAGACTCTCAGGTGAAAAGAGAACAGAAAATAGACTCTCTGGTTAAAGGAGAACATAAAAAAGACTCTCTGGTGAAAAGAGAAAAGAAAAGAGACTCTCCAGTGAAAAGAGAACAGAAAGAGACTCTCCAGGGAAAAGAGAACAGAAAAGAGACTCTCTGGTGAAAGAGAACAGAAAAGAGACTCTCGGGTGAAAAGAGAACAGAAAAGAGACTCTCTGGTGAAAAGATACTCTCCGGTGAAAAGAGAACAGAAAAGAAACTCTCCGGTGAAAAGAGAACAGAAAGAGACTCTTCGGTCAAAAGAGAACAGAAAAGAGATTCTTCGGTGAAAAGAGAACAGAAAAAGACTCTCAGGTGAAAACAGAACAGAAAAGAAACTCTCTGGTGAAAAGATACTCTTAGGTCAAAAGAGAACAGAAAAGAGACTCTTGTTAAAGGAGAACAGAAAAGAAACTCTTTGGTGAAAAGAGAAAAGAAAAGAGACTCTCTGGTGAAAAGAGAAAAGAAAAGAGACTCTGGTTAAAGGAGAACAGAAAAGAAACTTTTTGGTGAAAAGAGTAAAGAAAAGAGACTCTGGTTAAAGGAGAACAGAAAAGAAACTCTTTGGTGACAAGAGAACAGAAAAGAAACTGGTGAAAAGAGAACAAAACTTTTTATGCCTGAGGACTAAACAAACCTGTAAATAAGTTATTAATGTGCCGTGCATGAGGTTCATGTCATCAGATTGTCCACCGTTTAAAGCAGTCTGACGTAGAGTGTTCCAGAGAGAGCTCCATCAGAATAGATGGATAAAACCTAGAGATGACGCTGATTTGTCTGAGGATCACAATATTATGTAGAAAACAACAGGCCACACCCCCGGAAACTACAAATGCATAATATTAAAGCAAGCAAACACTGTGATCTCCAGGTGTACCCCCACCTCTCGCCGCTTGTGAGCTGGGGATAGGCACCAGCAGACCCAGAAAGGGAGTAAGTGGTAAGGAAAATGAATAAAAAGGCAAACAAATACAAGATGGTGGAGCGGGTTCTCCTTCAGAAAACAGAACAACGCTAGAGGACCGCAGGTCTGACCGGCCCGAGTTTAGCCCAGTCTATAAATTGAGACATATCATCATCTGCTCCACTCCTGCAGCACAACTCAGGGATGAGCTTGAGGTAAATCCAGATCTTCTTCTGGGAAATGTTCACTGTTCCACCTCCAGCATGACTTTCCCACACACAACACAATATTTGAGCTTTTCAAACTTGTACCCTTGACCCTCTGCTGGTATGAGGATCACAGAGAGGGAGCGTGGCAATCTGGAGGAGCAACTCTGTCCTTCTCAAGCCCCATCATACTGCGCCGGAGCATTCCTTGCAGCACTGCGTCCTCTGCTGGCAAGTTAGGGAACTACACCAGCTCTTTTGCAGCAGCAGGATGGAGAGCTGCTTGCAGGCGCTGACTGCTCTGAAATAAAGATTTAGAAAAAGTAGAACAAAAATGCTATTTTTGTGCTTTTAAAGTCATTGACATAAAGCTGATCAAACTACAGTGACATTTTCAGGACTCAAAATATTTATTTAAATGAGTTAAAGACACATGCCACTACACTTTCACTCTTGATGATCCCTCAAACATGATCCGAAATTCAGCTCCTTAAAATGAACTCCTGGATTACACGACATTCTCTGTTCAAGGTGAAACAGTTCTCCATCCATCCAACCTTTCGGGTGATGGAGGTCTTCAGCTCATTTTGGGCGAGAGGCAGGGGTACACCCTGGACAGGTGCCAGTCCATCACAGGGCAACACAGATTTGCCTGAATTTAGATTATTTAATTAATCTAAACGCATGTTCTTTTGGGATTGTGAGGGAAATCTACCGACCAGCCGAACCTATTCTATAAAGAGGAAAGAGATATCCTTTCTATTTTACTGAAAACTTGTTTGATATTTTGCTTATTAACATGAGTACAATATTCAGTATTTTAACTCCAGCTTCTGATTCACATGTTCCTTTTGACTTTCCCTCTTTCCTTGAGTGGCACGGCGCTGCCTGGTTGCAGTTCATTCTTTTATTTGAAAGAGATTTGGGAGGTGCAGAAGATGGGTAGAGCTTTTTCCCCGTCTGCATGCGGCAGCTCTATCTCCCTGAGCCGACAATGTTTTTGCTGCTCCTGAAGCAACAAGAATCTCTCTGACGATGATGAATGTTGCTGTAAGAGAGCACCAAGCTCGAGATCGGCGTTTTCTTTGAGTAAGATTAACGTTTTCTCTTGAAGAGTCCAGTTATAAAGGTTCTCCTGTCAAGGAGCTCCATTTTTCTTTGTCATACTTTCATATTTGAATAATTAGTCCAAGAACAAGAAACTACAACCTCTGACAATGCAAAGGAAACCTCTTACTGAGAATGAGCATCCTGACATTAGGATTAATGAGCCATCAGTGAAACCGGCCGAGCATACCGGGAACAGCTTTGAGAACAGGAACACTAATATAGAGAAATATACATTTATTTAGAAGCTCTAGCACTTATATATTCTGGAAAAGCTCCTAATCATCATCATACATCAAATTAATTAAATGCAATTTAAAATATGCTATATGCAGAATGGAGACAAGTGAAACCGGCGTTAGGAAGAAGTGGTGAAAAAGAAAGTGCTTGTATGTTTCAAAACATTGAGTCTGAGCTGGTGTTGGTTTGAAAAGCTTAACTCCTTCTGAAAAGCCTAAAACAAGAATCTGATGAAGACGACACATTTCCTTGGAATCATCATATACATTTACACAAGAAAAGTGTTTAGATAACTAAAGCAAAATTTTCTCTTCATTTTACATAACATCCCTGACGACACAAAACTTTCCCCATGAGTCACTAGATGGAGTCCTCAAGACTGATCTTCACTCAGAAATTCTATATTTTTAAATATATGCAGACACATATATTTTGTTTAATAATTTGACCTTGGTGTAAATGGGTTGTGTGAATGTGAATTGTGCCATGCATTTATGAACAGAGCTGTTAAAAAAACAACATAATTCCTGGCCACACAGCAGCTGTTCCCTGGCGTGCAGCAGATGGCGCCGTGCTTCCGCTGAACACGACTCTCCACCTCTGTTTGCTGCTTTGTGTTTAATCATCACAGGCTCCTGTGGTTATTCCAGGCATTAGTCAAACTCTCTACATCAAGTGTTTCATTACACAACTCTGCAGCGTACAGAAGCATGACAAAGAGTCGAGCTCCGGGTTGAAATTTTTACAGCGACGGCGATAGGAAAGATTTGCTTTGATCTTCCAAGTTTCTCACTTGCCTTCAGATTAAAAAGTTATTCCGAGAATTTCTTGTTCAATTAAACACATACAGCCGTAACACGCAGTGTGTGCAAAGATTTCCCAGTGCTTCACATGTTTCTACATGTCTCTAAAGGTGAGGGCTTTTTTCCAATAAGAGGAAAGTGAACACAGACAAGATTCTCAGATAAAAACCAAGTGGTTTAAAACACGATTCTGTCCCCCTTTCCCAGTTCATGGCTCAAAAGAAACGGGTAAACCAAGTTCCCACATTGTTCCCAAAGAGAATCCCACGTTCAGTTTCTCACGTACTAAAATTTACGTGAGATGAACCCCAACTTATCTAATAAGTTTGAGAAGCACAGTTTCGATCCAGAGCCTCAGTCAAACACAACTAGCCGCAGCGGGGAACAGCAGCTATCTCTCTCCTCTCAGATTTCCCACAAAACTTTGAGCTAAACTCAAGCTAAAATTCCTTTTTTGCCTTGAACATTGTTGAAATTTTAAAGTTGATTTCAATTGTTTTTTTTTTTAATTTATACTTGCTTTAGTTTGTTTTTAGTCATTAAATGGCAAGAACACAGTAAAGGGCATTGGAAGCAACACCTTAGTTAATAGTTTTAAATGTTTTGAACAAATCTATCTGAACACTTGTATTCTTGATTATTTTAAAAGCATTTACATGATAAATCCAAATTCAGTGAAGTATTCGTTTCAGAATGTGTTAGGCTTTTGAGAGCCGGTGCCATTTGTTCGGTTCATGCAAATATAGAATGTTCTGCACTGAACCTCCTTTCAGTAATCATACCTATCGCCTATTTCTATTCCTCCTTTCCTCAATCCAAACGAGGCTTAAAATGTGACAAAGATTTTCATGTTCAGGGACATTACAGAGCAGGGGTCACCGACCTTTTTGAAACCGAGAGCTGATTGAAGGATATTCGTCTCTGCAAAGACACCGATCGCATTCATTATTTCTCACGATGAATACCAACAATGAACGAATGAGGTAGTAAACGGGTCAACATTTATGTGCAACACTTTATAATTTGTGCAATTGATTTTTTAAACTGAAAAGAAATATATAGAAATGTTCAAAACACTTCAAAATGATCAGTTCTATGACGGTCCAAAGAAATCACAATATCCAATGTACGAATCATAAATCAAACACATACAAAAAGTGAGCTAAGATTTCAAATGTTTTTTCGTTTTTTTTTTTCACATTTTACAAACGTATCGAACTAAACATGAACTGGACACCAAACATGGAATCTGTTTCTTTCAGAAGCCTGGCATTGTGTGTGGTTTATTAAACTTTTTTCATTTATCTATTGACACATCAAGCTTAAGTGTAAGTGTCTCATGCGACTCATGTGATCTTTATGGGCGACCAGGTGCCCGCGGGCATCGTGTTGGTGACCCCTGCTATAGAGCATTTGAGCTGAGCCTTTCTCTGACGTCATTATTTCATTAGTGTGACTTTATCAACGGTGAGAATACAACCAGCTTGTTTTTTTGTTTGAGAACGTCACGGGTTCATGTTTTTTAAGCCACTAAAAGGCTCAAAATATCTCCTTTCAAAAGATTTTTCTTGATTGTTTATAGCAGCGATTTCCATCCTTTACATTGCGAACTGTTTTAATGCCGGCATTTCTGTTTACAGAAAGCGATGGGAAGTTTTGTTCATTTGGGTGACTCGATTCTTTTGAATGCTTTGTTCTTTTTGTTCATCTATAAATAATTAATTGCCTAACAGGATTACTTGCAAACAGTTATGACCCCCAAACCCAGCGAAATACAATAATATGGGAAATGATAGCCCTTACACTTACCTGCGTCTTTTGATTATCAATACAAACCAAACACTTCTTCTAATACTTCCATCAAGTTTGGGTCGTTTGTTTCTGTAAAATCCATTATGTGCCCGCCATGTGCAGTGAAAAACTATCTTTAGTATTCATTTCACCGCAATACGTCGTGAAAAACCATGAGAAGGAGCGATTCTAATGAACCTCTCACAAACATCCAGCTTTGGGTGCATGGACCGAGCTGAAGAGCGATGAGTAGGAGGAAACAATCGTGTGATGTACGAAATGCAGAGAATTAATCGTTCACTCGGAAGAGTAGATCTTCATGAGTCACTATAAAGATGCGTTTTATTTGAAAGAAAGTTTAAGTTAGCTTTGAAATCATTATATTCTGTGATTTAGTTTTGTTTTAAATAATTAAGATTTGCAGTAACTCTGGTGTATCAAACACAATGCAGTCTTGCAATAAATAAAAAATATAGGAAGTTGAGTCGAGTAGAACATTTTTGAGAAGAGAGTGCCGCTGTTTTCCCCCACTGTGGCAGTTTGCGACTAAAGTCCCACCCACCTCTGCTTGTGATTGGTTGGATCTCAACTGTCTCTCAATGAGATGAGGGTTTGAATCTTTCAGGGTCTTACGTTATTCTCGCAGCTGTCTTTCTGCTGCTGTAGTGGCGTGATGGTCATGCACACGATTTCTTGTGTAGCACACGTACAGTTCTTTCCCATTGTTCATCATCAAGCTTTAAAGACAGGTCTGGCAGGGTTTTGAAGGAAAGGCTTGTTCTTATAAATCTGATCTGGGCATATGAGGAAATGATGAAGAGGATCTGGCTCAATTTCCCTGTCTGTCAAAAGCCAGATGTGAGTTGGGTTTCTTCTGAGTGTCCGAACAAGCCTCAGCTCTAGATTTTCTATCGAGGGTTGGTCCTGCTCTGCCTTTCATTTTCTTAGCATTTGAGGTATTAACGGTTCACTTTCATTTGTTCACTCTGACGTATGTTGGGTGACCGTCTTTGGGAACGGCATTTGAGTGGCCAATCTACTCCGTCTACATGGGCCAATGTCTACAACATCTATAACAGCTTGAGGTGTTGCAAACTCACTGTTTGTTTTTGGAGACGAACACTACTCCTCTCTAAGCGACGTACAAGCTCAGTGTACTCACTGCGGTTGATGTCAGCACCTCAGTGCGGTGGCAGAAGCTCAGACTCAAAAATGTGGGAAAATATTCCAGTGACCCATCTAGCACAGTTTCTGTGCAAGCTCAGGAGAGACAAGCAGGAGGTCTTTCTGGTTGTGGCCCTTTGGCCCAACAGCCCCTTTGAGCCAGAACGGTCACCCTCAGCCCTGAAGGTCTACGCTGATCCAATTTCCTTATTCCATTGGCCAGGGAAAAGGGAGTCGTTCTGCTCCGGCACCTACCTGTCCATAGTCCTTTAAGGTCTACATGGACCTCGCTTTGAGCCCTTGGAGTCAGTAGAGCTTAAATTCCTGTCTCTCAAGACAGCTCTCCTGACTGCCTTGGCCTCCATCAAGAGGGGTTGGAGTTCACTGCTGCCTCACTGCCAACGAAACCTGCCTGGAATTTGAGAGAGAGAGAGAGAGAGAGAGAGAGAGAGAGAGAGAGAGAAGTGTTACTAGATGAAATTCACTCAGCGATAAGAATCTCTATAGTATTTTTTGGTTGATCTGATGTGTGTTTGTTCATTTGCTTCTTAAAGTAAAAGTTATGAAAAGTTGTATTACGTTTATGACTGTCCGTTCCCTCCTTTACTGAAAGATGGATGACACAAAATTAAAGAAAATCTCAGAAATGAATTGTAAGGGTATTAAAGGTCACACTGGCAAGAAACTGTGAGCAGTGTACCCCTGATGTAAAAGAAAATGCCTCTAAACATCTTACATTACAGCTAATGTGTGCACTCCCGGTGTGTAAGAGGATATGCAGCACACCTGTACATCAAGCCAATTTCACATGCTCTTTATTTACTTGCTGTTTCTACCTCACCTTTTTCTCTCTCTCTCTCTCTCTCTCTCTCTCTCTCTCTCTCTCTGTGTGGTTGTGTGGGAAGATTAATGCATGGCATGAAGATTATTAGACTGAGTGATGATTGAGAAACTGGTTTGGAATGTGTTGTAGCCAGAAATCGTTTTATTGTTTTTTTTCCGCGCTGATCTGATGTTTTTGGTTGTCTGAAAAGTAGTGAGAACAAAAAGCAGGGAACAATTTCTGACGTTTGTTAACAGGCATGCAGTTGTTGGTTTTGGTGGGGGATTTTTTCATTTCTCCTAAGGAACACGGTGAACATGTTGCGTCTTGTTCCACTCACAAAGCACAAAGAGTGTGTCACTGAACTATATATGAAGAGCCTACCACAGCCGGATCCAGTTCAGCTTTAATAAAATCTAGATCAGTATTAAACAGATTCCAGTTCAACCTTAGACTAGGATTACTATGGGTGCTTTCATACCTCTAGTTTGTTTAATTTGGTCTGGACCAAGAGGAACAGCTGATAGATTTCTGCAATCGCCTGCAGATTTATTCCCCATTGCCACCTCACTCACTCTGGTTCGAACCAGCTGAAAACAAAGCCATGTGACATCATACTTCTGTGTCCCTGTTTCTGACCGCGCCCAGTAAACACCGCCTGAAGACTGGGACACTGCGATCAAAATGGACAGACGTCGCTGCTTGACGACCCTCGGCCTCGTTTCCTTTGTCATTTGTTGTTGCAAATGATGCGCGGATTAGAAACTACTAACTGCACAAACGCCAACTCATAATGCCCCATGCAACCGAGTACGGAGGCTGGATTCATTTGATCTGAACAAAACACAGATGACGACGACAGAGTTAGATCATGTTCTCACCACATACAAACCTCTCTAGTTCAATTGGAACCGGCCTGAGACCTCCTTGTCAAGTTGCTTTCTCACCTGGCCAAACGAACCGAACTAAAAGGAAAACGAACTCTTGTTCGATTGAATCAATCTAAACAAGTCAGGTGTGAAAGCACGCAGTGATCTGGTTCAACCAGTGATCTACATGGTCAATCCAGATCAGCATTAAACAACCCAGTTCTACCCACATACGGGATTTAGAGAGTTCTGGATTAGCATACTATTTTTAAAGTGAATCTTTAATTAGAATCACCAGAAACGTTCATCAAACAGCTGCGTTTCCGGATATCTCGAGGTTTTAATGTGCTCATGTGTATAAGGTGTAGGTGCTTTATAAATTTTAAGCCTGAGCCGATCCCATCATCATCTTTATTTATGCTTCTCTGACACCAGCTCTTGTCCTCCTCTCTCTGTCGTACTCTCTTTTTATCGTTACTTGTCTCTACTGTGCAAGAACTGCCACTAAACTGCTAAAACTGCCTCAAACGAAAGGACTAGAGCGCTCAGGAAAGAAGCGTTCTGCAGCTCATGTTGTATTTCCTTCGATGTTTATTGAGATTCTTACCCTCGGCTCCTGAGCGGAGTTTGATCTCTGCAGTGGCTAGTGATGAAAAGGCTTCTGTATCTGCCCCTCTCCCAGTGGGTACACCTTGGCTCTAGTTAGGCTTCCTGAAGAAAGCCCAATGAGCTTGTCACCTGAGCTGTGGGCCGGGTCCGTGTGAGGAAGCCACAAGGTCTTCACTCGCTGCCTCTTCAGACACTCAAAGACCTCTCTGTTCCAGCCTGGCCGTGAGCTGATTGGATGTAAGCTGGAGCTCTACACTGGGGAGATGTGGAGCAATGGGGAATGGTGGGATGGATC
This sequence comes from Danionella cerebrum, assembly GCA_007224835.1. NCBI lineage: Eukaryota > Metazoa > Chordata > Actinopteri > Cypriniformes > Danionidae > Danionella > Danionella cerebrum. The sequence continues at coordinate 403,112 of SRMA01026071.1, read as the reverse complement.
ATCTTTCACTCAAACTAGGAAGCAAGCTGCAGAGGGTTCCTGTAGCCCGTCGCCTCTCTCCTCCTGTTACTACAAAGGACCAAATGCAAACCATGTGTCCTAGTTGCCATCTTGCTGCTTCTGGCTAGCTCTAGAGTTAGCGTTCTCCTTCCGAAGCCTTATATGAGCCTCTCGTGTGGTTGATGGGCTGGATCTTTCTTCCTCTCTGTAAATAAACTTGCCTTGCTTTGCCATGTCCCCGTACCTCGTCCTCAACAGAGCTGTGGCTCATGTTAGAGTACAATTCCTTGCCCTTGGGTCACGAGGGGCTTCTGCTGCAGATTAAAGTTCTGCTGAGGACTAGACGTGTTTGTTGTGCTCTGAATCTGGTGAACGGTGTTAAAATGCTGCCTATGGCGGTTGTCTTCTGCCAGCGCGATTCATGTTGTTTAGTTTTTTTCAGAAACAGGACAAAGAGTGACGTTGGCTTGATTCAGTTCATCAGTCGCTGGAAATGTCCCTCAGATGTTGTACGGTCCCTCAGACGCATGCTGTATTTAAACAGTTTAGCATCGGAGGTGTCATTCTCTCCGGACTCCTCTCCCTGCCCCTTAGTTCCTTTCAGGCAACCCGGGGGTCTGCTGGTGCTCACATCGGATTACAGGCGGGGGTACACCCTGGACAGGACACCACTCCATCGCAGGGTATCTCTCAAGACAGTGAAACTGAAACACTGATTCATATAAATAAGCATTTGGACAAAACACCCGAAAACACTTTATTTTAGTTTAAAGTGAAAACTAAAATAAAGTAACTGTAAAATAACTGTCTTGATGTTTGATTTAACAACATAAAGTGAATTCTATAAATGCCGTTACTTATTTCTTCAGAAAATTTTGCAAGCCATCAGAACCGAGCCGAAAACCATGGCTACAAATCACGGTACTAACCGAACCGTGAGCTTTGTGTGCCGTTGCATCCCTATTGTCCACAGTCAAATTCTGCCAACATTTAATTGCTGCTTTTCTATATCCCTCTCAAAGCGTCTCAGCCAGTAAAAACAGATTCCCTCTGATTGGTCTTGGCATTTCTTTAGTAGCTCGACAACCTCTTAAAACCGAGAGTCCCCAGTACCGGGGACTTGCGCCCTTGGGCATTACATTTCCGCTCATAGCTCACTAACCCTGAGAGTAACCCACACATATTAAATACTGTTGTGTTCAGCGGAAACTCCTCTAAAAACTAATCTAATTCAATTTCATATCCGTGAACCACAGCTCGAACGCCATGCAAATAAACAACAACATATCCGGAGTATAATTCATGACCAAGTTTTTGTTTATGTGCGATATGTATCCACAATATAAACGGGAACACCAAAACCATGGCATCAAATGAAAGCTAACAACCAGCTGAATCCAACTCATTTACATGGCGCAAAGTATTTCAGAGCAGGGAGCGAAAAAAAACGCCAGCAAAAACAAAGCAAGGGTGTAAATCTTGTCCTTACCTTGCCGTTTTTTCAACAAAAGTTATTTCTTAGCGATAAAAGTCCGTTTGTTGTTATATCCGGTCGATAACTTTGAGAAAACTCCATTTTGGGTCTCTTCCCTATCTCTTTTCTAAGAATAACATGACCAAATATGGAAACACTCCCCATGCGTAAAAGCAGTCCTCTCCACACTCCGTGTCCTGTGATTCATCTGGGATCCTGTCAGTCTCATTGGATTCTACAGATTCAAAGCTTTCCAACGAGGTATAGAGCTCCTGGATTGGACAGACGGTCGAGGGGTGAGCACACGGGGAAGTTACAAGGTTGGAAGCGGAATGAACAGAATCTTACGCATGGCTCATGGAGACAGCTAAAGGGGCGTCAACCCCCCTTTTACAGCGTTTCTTTAGAAGTTTTTTTGCTGAAATCATGTCCCGTAAGCAAGAAAAGAAGACCATGAACGTAGCGGAAGCTTTGGACAAGATTTTTTCCATATTTCAATTATTGTGCCAAATTGTGCCAAACTGTGCCAAAATGGATTACGCCTGAACTTTGTTCAATCAAAACCTGTACAGAATATTAGTTTCTTGTAGTATATACACCAAACTTGCTACAGATGCCCTTCACAAGTTAATTTTTTGGCCAATTCAACATCATTTACTCTTACCCAGTGTTCTTGACTGTCAAATTGACTCATCCCCACCACTCCCCAAGAACCCATCTTCATTTTGATACCAAGATTTGCAGTTTAGACCTTGTAAAAGCTGAGAAATGCCTTAAAAAGTGAAGGTATACGATTTTCTGAAAATATGCCTTAGGGCTTAAGAGGTTAATCTAGTGTATTTCTTCTGAAGCAGAATTATGAATAACGTGTAGGGCATTTTATTTTGAAAACAGTTTTTATAACTTTTATAATTTCTACCGCCATAAAAACAATGCACATATACAGGATACAGGGATTGAATAAAATTGATTTATCACCTAAAAACAGCGTGGAAGTTATTTAGGACTATATATGCATTCATTTGCACAGGTGGAGAGAGAGACTCGGACACACACACACACACACACACACACACACACACACACACCATTACGAGGCAGCGTTGAGGTCCGCCACCTGATCTCCCATCGAGGTGACCCGCCTATGGTCGCACTCGCTCTTCGTCCGCTCTAGGTTTCTGCGCTGTGGGTGAAGTGATGGGTAGAAGGAACATTGGGGAACACGTTTGGGCTCCACCTCAGTCTTCCCCTCAGACAGTCAGACAGCGACGGCACAAGTGAAGTTTGTAAGGATCTTGTTTACACCGCTCAGCTTTTCTGCTCTCTTTCTCGGCTCTGCGAGCAGCACTTGTGGGCTCCGTGATGGTGAGGTTCCCCAGCTGCTCTGACTTGAACACCGGTGTCTGCAGGGGACTTCCTCATGTTTGCCAGGAGCGAGGGCTTACATGGTTTGGTTGGCCATGCTTGTGTGCCACTGCTCTGGGAACAGGCTGTTCGGGGCTACAGGTGTGTGAGTACCCGCATCTCTATTGGGGGTTGTGCGGCCAGAGCGGAGGCATCAGAGCGATGATCTAATGACTGGCCTCTGCCGGATGCAGTAGCAGCAGGGAGGGGACCTCAGCTTGTGGTACAAAGGAAAGCATGGGCCTTTCTGCCAGCGGTGGAGCAGACTCACAGCAAATGCTTGTCTCTGTTGCCGCAGGCTGCTGGGAAACAGCACAATGCTGCTGATTGTCTGGGTTCTCTGCCTCGTGGAAGGAAAACAGTGTTTGTGGTGACCAAGCGCACACAACAAAGTCGGAGGATCGTGGTGTGTGCTCACCAGAGTAGTCGCTTGCTTCCCTGTTCCCTTTAAGCGCTTCTGCACCTCGCCGGGTGAACACATGTTTCTCTGTCAGCCGTTGAGTCTGGCAGGAGATGCGCTCAGGTCTCTCTCCTGCTCTTGTCATGGTCACAGCCGTATCTTCTCGGCAGTAAGGGCCGCAGGAGCCAAACCGTCAGCAGAGAGCAGAACACGTGGACATTGCTAAGCGACACCGTTTCCGCTCGGAGCAGATATCAGCAACTGCAGGACCTGTGGGACATGGGTGGAAGTTGAAATAGAAGCTAAATGATTTTCTGTGCATGAAATGCAGGGTGGTGCAGGTTTGCACCCAAAGTTGTATTCAGACAATGAAATGGAATCACGGATCGCACCAAAACCCTCCACACCGTCACACGCCTGTTTACGCACTACATTCATGATGATTATCATGGTGGTAACCGCTGATTGTGCCAGAGAGAGCAGCTGTGTGCATTTCCAGAGTTTGAAAAGGAAATGTCTTATTTTTTTGCCACACAGAGTTTTATTAAGGTAAACTATTTGTAAACTCTGTGAAGCTCAAGGGACTTAAGCAAACAAATATCCAGAATGGTAGCAGCGGCTCATAGCTAATCAAACTCTTCTGTGGTGAAAACCACGACAAGTGAACGTCACTCAAACAGAGTGACAGCGGGAACAGCCAATCATGCTGTTGAACAGCTCGGCTCGGGTTTCATGGAACCAGTTACATCCGGTTAAGAGTTTTGGGGTTTATCAGGTTCACTCTGCTGGATGTGGGGCATGTGATGGGATTCAGAGGAGAGGTGAAGAGCTGGAGCCTGAGCTGAGCACCTCTCTCTCTCTCTCTCTCTCTCTCTCTCTCTCTCGATGGCGTGTGAAGGTCCAGTCCTGTCTGAAAGTGAGAGTGGCAGGGCTGCTAATAATGGGAAGGTGCGGTCGAGTCTGTTTGTTCCAGACACGGCCTCTGTTCCTCCTGGGTCTGAGTCGTGGTGTGCAGGAGTCTGGAGCACCCAACCACGCTCCCCTCCTGACTCGAGTGGTCCTCTCATACAGTCTCCTCGTGGTTTCCCATCTCTCACTCGACTCCTTTGATGATCTGCTGCTTTCTGGCTGATGGAGTGAAGCGCTGCGCTGTTTCAAGCGGTGTGTTTGTCACGTGCCTCAAGGTCACTGATTGTATGCTGCTGGGTGTATAACTTTTATTCATAATGAATATTTCCTGGGGTTCGTGGGTGGTCAGTTTTGAGCTGCTGTGGTCTTCCACTCTGCAGATGAAGCCTGTCTACGACTCTGGAAGATTTCAGCCGTCTGGGACAAGGCTGTCGAGCACAGCTCATCCACATCCAGATCAGATCCCAGGTGGGGTTCTCGAACCGGCCCCACCTGAAAGATCAGCTACTGTGAATGTGAACGCATGATTTCGCCCTGTACTCGACCGAGCATGTTCCTGCTGTTCTGGCATCTCTATAGCGAGCAGAGAGAGAGAGAGATAAGAGATGGATGCTTCTCTTGGTGATTCCCCAAGCGTTATAGGGAGGACTTTTCATCTCTTTAATAAATGTTGTTTTCCCCTAAAACGAACCTAACGAACCTTAAAACGACCCACAATGTAACGCTTGTTTGTGTGAGAAATCACTGTGTGGTTAAATGTATATTCATAATGTTTGATGAGGCTTTAGTAATGGGGCTGGTTATTATAGAGACTGTGGCGGTTGTTTAATGGAGATCATGAAAAACACAATTAATATCATTTATTGTTCTGAAATCCTGTAGTGAAGCATGGGTATAGAGCTGGCAAATAAATGCAAAAATAAATTCATAAATGTGCAAACAAAAGACCACACAAGTAAATAAATCCTTTAATAAAACAAAAAATGCAAAAATAAATTCATAAATGTGCAAACAAAAGACCACACAAGTAAATAAATCCTTTAATAAAACAAAAAATGCAAAAATAAATTCATAAATGTGCAACCAAATGACCACACAAGTAAATAAATCCTTTAATAAAACAATAAATGGATGCAAATAATTTATTTTGACATTTCTACACCTGTTAATGGTTTTATGAAGCAGCAGTAGAGTTCCCACGAAACCAAATCTGCTTTTAGATCATTTGGAACCTCCCAAAAAAAAAAAATATTATTTATTCACTGATATATTTATTTGTTACGTTATCTGCGCTCTCATCTATTTCTGTAGCGCTTTCCTGCAGACGGAGGGACATCAGATTCCATTATTATAGTTCTAGTTGTTACAGCAATATAGCAGGGCTTCAGGGGAGACTCCACCAAGTAGAGAACACACCCTGGTGCCGCCGCTGCGATGCGCGTTCTGTCGCCGAGTTTACCTGCGGCGGTAGATTAAAGCTATTGTAATGTCAGCCGTGCAATTAAGGTGATGATGATGATGATGATGAAGCAGCAGCAGCGTCTAGCTCTCTGACTCCTTCTATTCCTTTAATCTAGGCCAGCAGATGCGCTCGCCCACCCGCCTGCCCTTCCCCTCCACAATAAATAAAAGATAACACAGTGCCATCGCTTCTGTTTGGAATAATAGCGTTCAATTTGTGAGAAGTGCCTGCACAAATGCACAGCAGAAGAATAGAAAAGCAGCAGATGAAAGGAGAAACCAGGCTGGAAACATGCTCGCCAAACAAATCGACTTCCTGAGGGGCCAATCAGAGGCTCTCGCCCTGATTCCTGACCCACGCCGGACAGGCCCAGGGAACGCAATTTGTTCCTTTGTGCACAGGATCATAAGAGCCAGCGCGGCTCCCTTTCTTTCGCTGCTCTGAGTGCAAGAGAGTTCTGGGAACAGGTGGTCCGGCCCGCTGCGACCTCCCACACTTCTCCTCTTCTCCTCACAAAGCTCCGCTGAGGCTTGGCCAGTCAGCTGGGTAGATGGAGTTTGGATTATCTGGACAGACAGACAGACAGTCAGCTAACGGCTTCTCATGCCCGATGTCTCCACTCTCTCCACACGGGATCCTTTGTCTGGAGGACTGAGTTGTGTTCACAGACATTGTTCCTGCTCCGAGTGAGCCGTGGAGGCAGCCGAGAAAGAGTCCGCCTCGGCTCTCTCACACACTGGGAGTGCTCGAGAAAGAGAAAGGGTGGATTAGCTTCAGCTGACACCTCGGCTTTACCGCAGCCAGTCCAAGCGTTTCTCCTCCAAATAGAAACGCCTGAACGCTCAGAGACCGGAGCTCTGTTGCTCTCCATATTGTGCGGCCTTCTCCTTCAATACCTGAGCGCCGGGACTCTTCATCATCCTCTGATGAAAGTGAGCAGACCATGCACCAGGAGGCAGTTGCGGATCGTGCGGTGGGATTAACAATGCCGCTGGTCGCAGTTTAATCCTTCCACACTCTCAAACATACTCAAGCTCCTGCTGATCCAGATTCAGAAAAGCTTCAGAATCACTTCATTGTCCTGCTCCTGGGCACCAGACCCTGTGAAAAGTGAGAGATTGGTACAGAGTGAGGAACTCTTCCCAGGGTTTGCTCGTAACGGCCTCCTCTTGTGTTTACGGAGAAACTGAATTTCTGCTCCGCAGCACTTGGGGTATGGAGGCTTGGGTTTCCCGCAGTCACTAAGATGAAAGTAGTGCTAAAAAACATGTCCACATAGAAAATCTCCAAACACGTGAATTACATCGCGGAAGCTACATGTAGAAGCTTTGCCTTTATAAACAAAGCAGTGACGCCAGGTAGAGCTGTAATCAGACAACCCATGCCAGAGAGATCTTAGCCCGACCCGAACCGGAGCCTGTTTACCGTCTTATTTATGAGCCCGACCCACGCCCGAGATTATTCAAATGAACTGAACGAGGCGGAGGCCAAAGAACCACTCTACCAAGTGCATTTAATACAGCACAAAGAGGATTTTATTCTGTTTATGCGTTGTTCACTTTCTAACGTAAACATTAATAAAGTTAATAATACCCGAAGAAACGAGGAAAGCAGCAGTTGTCTCGCCGTTTAACCCTCGACTCGCTAACCTGAGCTACCGACGCCTCTATGATGTAAATAGAGTTTATTTGAGTAAGAATTGGACGCTTTTAACCGCCTTGTGTGACAAACTTCATCAGAGACTTTTTTTACACAATGGCACTTCAGTTAAAAAGCTTGTGCAGTGACCCGTGCGGCTGATTTTGTGTTTCAGTCCAGCTTCAGAGAGAGATCTGTGCTCCACAAACAGGCTTTTACACAATAAATGAAGGTGTGTAAAATAATTCAGTAATCCTAGTTCAGTGAATCCGGAAAAGTTGTTACTATGGGAACATACTCTACCGGTGGATTGATATTACCTGACCCGAGGAACCTGCGCTGTTAAACGAAATGAATCGACTGCCAGCCAATCAGAATCCAGTATTCATTAACAATTATTCTAGAAGTTATCTCCAGAGACAAGCCTCTGATTCATCTCCACTGCGCGCATTCTCGTGGGAATACAAGCGCATCACAGGTATAACCGTGCACCGCAGAGCCAAGCCTGAGTCGATCCGTCAGGTTTGGGCAAACTCTGTAACCAGGCATTGTTAAAAGGACGCATCGTTTTACAAAAAAACGCTCTAGAAAATCATGTATGAAAGTTAACTTTCTTGAGATATTTCACGAATTACTGACACCAACACGGTTTCAAGCACGAGCACGGGAGCCTGAGGATGCATCGCCTGGGACCACAGACTCTTTCAGGTTCATTTGTTACCGGTATCTAGAAGAATAGTAGACATCCAATATTTCTAACATCACAATCGCGCTTGCTCAGTTGAAGGACGGAAGCTGTTATCGATTGTTTGCGCTCATCGGGCATACGCTCATCCTCTGTGCTTTCTTCTTATGCTCCTGTGCTGGAAGATGTACTCCAGCTCTGATGCTCTGGATTAGAGTCCCGCTCTCTAAATGTATTCAAAGATTTTTGGCATCGTTTTCTTCTTGATCTTTTTTGCTTCTTTCTTTACTTTTTGTGCAGATGCATGAACATAAGGAGCTTTGGGGAGAAATCAAAATGTACAAGAAACAAATATTTAACTCATTTCATGGCAAATAAAAGTCTGAGCTATAAACTCACCCATCACGCTTCTATAACTCCTACAGGCTGTTATTCAATAGGGGGGGGGGTAAACATGCAGGGAGGGCTGGTAAAGGTAAAATACTCTTAAACAATAAAATAAACATTTTGATTTCTCAGGGTTCTAGTTTGTTAACGGACTCGTTTTGTTCCGGACCCGAGGAACAGCTGATTTCTGCAGATTTCATCTCATTCACACCACACGCATTGCTCTGGGCCGCAATCGTTGCACCGCAATGTGACGTCATGCGGGCCACTCACTGGTCACATACATCATCCCACGTGTTTCCTCCACTGCTTTTCAATTAGTTAAATTGGCCGCGCACATGGAACTAAACAACTGCTGAAGACTTGGACACCACGATCAAAATGGACAGACATCACTGCTTGATTTTGACCCTCGGCATCGTTTCTTTTATCATTTGTTGTCATCGCTTCTGATGCTCGATGCTCGAAGCTGCCGTGATAAACGCTGCTTTGTAAACAGACCAATGTTAACCCATGTTGCCCCACGCAACCGAGTGCGGAGGCTGTTTTCCTTCAGAAAGCATGTGATGGTCGTCTTCATAAAGCATTTTTTCACAAAGCATTTGATTCTGGCCCAATCCTTGATCACTCTTCACAGCAACTGTCTGTGATGAAACAGCTCCCAGTTCTTCCAGTCTGAAAGAGGTAGATTGAGTCAGGCCCTGTCCACATGCAACCGCTCCCAACTCTGGTGACATGTGGAGATCAAGACATGTTTTCCCTCATTGAAGAGTTTTGTGCCGTCAGTTTAAATAGACCAATGTAATGGAGGACAAAGTGCTGACTGTGCTGCTGTTTACTCTGCTTACAGCATGTTCCGGATGACATGCTTGTGACATGTTTCCGGTTTGACCACGGATCGGAGGTGCCTGTGTTTTTGCAAACTCAATGTGAAATACTCGTTTTAAAAACGCCATGAATTGAGTGACACCGGTTGGGTTGGGTTGGTTTGCTGTAGTGTTCACAGGAGTTAGTTTTTTATTGGCATGTGTGGATACATGAGAACAGATTTTAAACAACCCTGACCAACACGACTAATGGAACAGTTGCATGTTGAAAAGTTATCAGTACCAGTACAGACCAGTATCACACTTGATCCATGATTTCAACTGCTTTCTCCCCACAGAAAAAACCAGTCGATCACATACCGGTCTTTAAAAGGTGGTGACGTTAGTTCAATTGGCCCCACCTTTACCCCTTCACCACACTGTAGGCATTTGTTTCAAGTACGAGTACAGATAACCCCAGACTCCTTTCTCTGACGGCTAGATCCTGTCGTAGGTCTACAGATCAGAACAGTGCGCAGGGTTTGCTTGAGTATGACAGACAGGAACCGATTCTAATAAAGCTTGGCATGTTCGGGAGGTAGTGGTTGTACCTTTGGCCGGAACAGATTGGAGACGTGTTGGGAGCGCGCTCCAGGTGTTAATCTCGTTCTTTTTTGTGTTTGTTTTTCTTCCTTAGGTCCTTACTGAGAGCTGTGTGACGATGTCGCTCGAGTTCCTGAGTGGATAGACGGGCTTCCGCTTGGCCTCTGGATAATTTGGACTGTTGACGCAGAGTATAAGGAAGGTTCTGTGAAGGATAACGGAAGAGGAATCAAAAGGAAGGCTGCACATGGAGGCCTCATTATTAGCAGCTGAGTGTGGATCACTGCACCAAGAGCTATGAATTCCTCACAGGAGTTACCCAACCCTCAGAAACACACCCGCGGCGAAGGGTTCCGGTCCGTTGTTTACAGCGTGGATTAACTCTCAATAAATCCACTTAATCCACTTTTTTTAAATGGAAATAACTGTCTCTTTTTTACGTCAACATTAAGACAATAAAATAGATATTATTAAATAGATAATATAATTTTTTTTTTTTTTACATAAGACAGTGTATTATTATTGCTCACACTATCACAGCGTTATTCATCTGGTTTGTTATTTACCATTTCTTTGTGCCTGTAATTAATATGAAATATTTTTATTGCACTGAGTGTACTTTGATTGTGGATGATATTGGACTCGTTTCATGAATGATGAAATGAAACTCTTCGAAATGAAACGCTGAAACTCTTCGAGTCCGTCACTGCAGCAGCTCTGAAGGGGAAGTCCATCATCACACGGAGCAGGCTTTAAATCAAGTATAGAAACAGAACTTTATTCTCTAAAGTGTAACGGGCCGAACAGAACAAACGTGAAAACCTAAAGTAAAGTTCAAGGAACCTTTTTGAGACCAGGATGAAAACACGTTGCCTTTACTTTGATTCTTTTCAACAATCACAAATGATTTCTTCGCACGAGTGGTATTATAGAAACCCTGAAGGTTTGGATGCAGTTGTTCAGATCCAGAATTAAAACCAATTTGAGTCGTTCGAAGCTAAAGTGTGGAATCATCCCTTGATCTTTTGAATCTGATTCTTGTGCCAAACACATTTCATTTTACAAAAGAGAATTCGGGGGGAAAGCCTGTTCAAAAACCAGAACCTGTCTGAGAGCAAGGCATCATGGGAGATCGCATCGAATGGTCAGCTTTTCTGGCGTCATTCACTGCTTGTTCTCACTATTCGATGTTCTGAGCTTCGCCGGGCCACTGTGTGCTGAGTCAGACAGTCAAGATTGGGGAGGCTGCGTGAGTCAGCGGGGTGCTCCTGGCTGGCTCGCTTGGAGACGAGTGCCATGCTTTCTGGAGAGCTGTTCAAAGCTTGCTTCCTCAAACCTTCTGACTTCGACCGGCAGGAGAAGCTCCGTCCCAGCCTCTCTGAACACTGGCGCGGGGCCGATGACTCTGTGCCAAATACAATTCTTTATATAACGATCTCCGCTCGACACTATTAGCATGACCACAATGCTCTCGTCTTTCTTTCTCTCACACGCAGAGAAAGTGACCTCTCTGCCAATCTCCATTCACTGCTCCTCTATAGAGCTCAATGGACAACCTCAACAAAGCTTGACATCATTTTCTCAGGACTTGATTGGCCCCCGGTCTGCCCCACAATGACATCATCTCACCCCCTTGTATGTGGGCTGCTGGATTGTCAGGGTTACGACGGGCAGCGTTTGGCATCGTCCCGTTTGGCTGCGGTTAATGAATGCAGGCAGCTATGTTGTGTTTGTGGTAAACAGTCCTGGGAAAGCATGGGCACGTCCCCCCCTCCACATGCGGACCCCCCTGCTGCCGCTTTCACGTACCCGTCTGTGCTCGGCGACCTGTGGGCGCACCTCCTGGCTCCAGCCAGAGTGAGGGGCAGCACTACACCTTTGGTGAGGTTGAACACGGGAGGGGTGGGAGGGGGGGTGTAGTTTCTCAGAGGATGTGAAGTGAAGTTGTGTGTGTCAGGAGAAGCCTGCTGGGCTCGGTTTTGCCTGAATTAATTACAGCAGCTTGTGCCAAAAGGGGATTTTCTTCATCCTCCTCATCATCCTCCTCCCAGTGTTGCTTTGTTTCCTCATGACTCTGCCCAATCGCATGATGGGAATTAAAGCCCTAAGTCACAGTCGTAAATCTCCAGCTCTTGCTCAACCACAGCAATGGCTTTTTTCAGTCGTGCCAGTTAAAGGCACAGTTTGTCCGAAGCACTGGAAAAGAAGTTCTCCTTGGAAACAAAGCCCAGGAGACGCAGGCAACATCCGTGAGCTCCTGCGAGTTTAAAGCAGATTTGTGTGGAATGAGATTCCACAGGAGTTCTATGATGACGCTGTACGAAGCTTGTTATTGTATTACACATGTTCCATTTGTACACCTGCAGAGTCTGTGCTCTGAAAGTTCCATTCTGTCTCCTGTAAAGCTGCGTTCCACAAATAAACATGCCTCGTCTGTGCTTCTGAAACCAAAGTGGTGTTTGCTGGTGTCTGTTCCTGGGGAATATAGTGGCAAACTCGACACTCGTACGTTTACTGAAAGAAGGCGATGCGTTTGGTTCTTGCTCGCTGTGTCGTATTCCAGTCACAGAACGCATCTCTGGCTGTTTTAGCTGAGCACCTCCATTTTTAAAAGCACATTAGCTTTTCCTTTTCTTCGAGTCCTGGCACTTTCAGCTCTGTACAGACCACTCGAGTGGAAGAGCCTCCAGTTTCTCGACCTTTAGCCAGTGCCTCTGAATGTGCTGTTAATATGTTTCTCTATACGCCGCTGGTGTAATAATATTGCCGTTTTTGATGAGCCAGACTTCAGTTTCCCTGAAGCGGGCAAACAATATCACCGCTGTTGTGCTGCTAAAAGCTTGTTGTTTTTACAGTGGAAACTTTACAGTTTAACTTAGTTAAATCAGATTTTGTGTGGAAAAGAGTAAAAATGTTTATGTTATGTTTATTTAAAACTGCAGCGTAATGTTGCTTCATTCCTTTGAAAAAAACACTAGTAGAGAGTTATTCCATGTAAGCCACTGTTTAGTTCTGTAGTTAAACTGGGAGCTCAGAGATGTGCAAGAGTATAAAGTGACAGGTTTGTAAATAGATTTCACTGTTTGGGGTTTTTTTAGTGGAAGTATTTCTCCATCGGAATCTCTCACAACTTTTACTAGGAATGATAAGATCTATTAATGCAATCCATGGATGACTCGATACCTTTACTCATTAAAGGCTTTCACCAGTAGCTGCACCTTTTCAAGCAGAAGCTCCATGAGCTGGAGAGCATGCTCTGGCTGGAGGTGAGCTCCTCCAGCTCGAGGAGGGATGCTGTGACGGGAGGGGGTCGGGCAGACTGCAGTCCATGGGAATCTGGAATTCCATTCAGCCGGGATTATCTCCATTGAGGCGGCTTGCTGTTCTCAGACGCTCTTCGTGAATGTTCACACTTTGCGGATCAATCGAGTTAAAAAATAACCCCGAGCTGTTTGTTTTCTCACTCGGAGAGACAACCTTCCTAAAATATTGTCCCATGCTATAAACTCCTTACTGGAAAATAATAGAAACACTGAAAAGAACGCAGGTGTGCCTGATGAAGTTGATTTTTGGCATCAAATAAATAAAGATGACCTAACTCCGATCCTGCTCTCTGAGATCCGGCATTCAGAGCTGCAGGGTGTTGTAAACCAGTTGCCAGTATCAACAGTTTTCCAGCTGAAATGAGGTGCGAGAGCACACGTTGAGATGTGTCAGGGTCCATCCGCCGCTCGATCGATGGATGCCAGGCTCTTATCTGGAGGAGCCAGGGCCATGTTTGTTTTCACACTGCACCAGGACGATTAATGTCTGACGGGTTAAGGACGAGCGGAGCAGAGATGAAGATGTTGATCTGTGTTATTCTCCCCACGCCTCACACACGGAAACTGAGATCAAGCTCCATAACCCCTGCTCATCATCTGGAGAGCAGGTCTGGAACTCTCTCTCTCTCTCTCTCTCTCTCTCTTCTCATGTAGAAAGAGATCTTTGTGCTCCAGCGAGAAGCCTCCTGGAAGGCTGATGCTGGGTGATTGTTATCAGCAGGCTTGGGATCAGCCTGTTTTTTTCCTCCTGCTTCTGAAACCTAAACCTCTGGCATCAGATGAGAAATCTGAGCTCTTTCTCCAGCCTCCCTGAGTCCCATCACTGGGTTTAGAGCAGAGAGAGAGAGAGAGGGAGAGCGATGGGGCTGTGCTCTCACTCACTTCACCACCAGAGAGGAGCTCCTCAAACACAGGAAGGAAACTCACATCCTCTGTGGGCGAACCTTCAGAGAGAAATGAAAGTGAGATGTGAAAGAGTCCAATCTCACCAGAGGTTCATTTTTCTAGCTTACTCTCCTCAAGCGCTCTTCATCTCCGTGTATTCTGTGAGATGCATTATCCAGTGGTGCAGACTACAAGAGCAGTAGATTAAGATGGGGCTAGTCTCGGAGCAACTTGGAGAAATCAACAGCAAAGCTTGAGCCCTTGAGATGTTGGTATCTTCTGTGCCTGCTTACTTTCCTGGTGTGGAACGCTTAGACGATCGGATAGAACAGTGGATATTGTATCTGTGTAGGGGAGGGTTAAATCTGGGGATGTGGACCAGTTATGGTGTATGCCAACCCGAACGATGCTGGAACCCTCTTTGCAATCGTAGAGAGCAAATGCACATGGTTTGCTTCTTCATTGACCAACAAAAAAGAGATTTGTTGTTCCTCCTGAAGTGCTGGGAATGGACTCCCTAAAACATCGACACAAAACAGAAGTTCTAAATTCCTATTCTCGTCCTGTCCCTAATACCACAGCGGTTAAGGTCATGATTAGAAGGCAAAGGCGATTTCCTGTGGAGTTCATCAAGGCTCAAACCTGGGTCCTCTCCTGTTCAACCTCAACATGCTCCCACGCTTTTTCCCCAAATCCCTTCAGTCCCATAGACTCTCTCTGTCGGTGAGTGCCGCGACTGGTCTTACAATATGAAGTACATTGCACCAAAACAATGGAAAAGTGTGAGATACCATTAAAAGATAGAGATGTCTGATGGTTTTAGGAAAACGATTAGAGAAGTGGCATTTGTTCTTGTGATCATTGTTAAAGCTTGTGATCATCATCAACACAAACTATTATACAGTATATGGAGCGGCATTTGGCCAATCGGTGAAACAGTCTCGAGAGAAGGAATCAATTTGAGAGCGATACCCACTGCAGTGAGCCGACGATTCTTACAAGTGAGCAAATATAATGGGTTTGCAACTGTTTATCATAATGATTGAATATCGACTGATGTATTTTTGGCATATCCTCTAAGTGTAATCATAATTTAATGAAGGATGGTGAGCAGGTGCAAAAATAATCAAAAGTATTTGATATTCGATTGATAATAAGGGTTTGATTAACAGGATTTACAGAGTAGCATCAATCTGCAATGCTGGAGTTGCACCGCACAGTTAGGCCCTGAGCTTTTCAAACCGTGGTTGAAGGCACTCACCCAACTCTAACCATCAGTGGGAATCTCATTGGCATAAAAACACAGTGATTAACAATAACAGAGAAATGCATGAGGACTTGGCAGTAAAAGAATCATTCCTCGATGAGTGTGAGTGTGCTCCTGCATATGCGCCGTTTCTGGATGTGTACGGGAGAGCTAGTGCAGGATTTGAACAGACACGAGGCCCTGTGGCGGAGCGGTCAGGTGGTCTGTGCGTGTGTGTGTGTGTGTCTGGAGACTGTCACTGGCTGTCCCCGCTGCTGGGCGCCCAGCGTGCCTGCGAGCAGATTACAGCTAAAGCCTGAGATAATCCTCCTGCAGCTGGAGCTCAGTCACGGTGCGCTCGCTGAGCCAGGGCCACCGTGGCTGCTGAGCGGAGGCCAAATATCACCGACCCTTTACTTCACTTCTATAAAGTTTGCAGAGATGGAGAGAAAAGTCTCGGGGACTCGATCACCAACGGGCTGGAGGAAGTAATCGGTGACAGTAGAAGCAGAAGCAGGTCAGGGAGGATGTCAGGGAGGTCTCAGTGGGTCGTCTCAGGTCATCAAATCCTCAACTGAGCACCGAAGGCTCTGGAATCGACCTGAGCAAGGCCTGCCCAGATGCACGTTATTAGAAGGCTTTCGCGCGGGCTCCTGTATCCCCGGTGTGCTCTGCACGATCAGAGGGGGCTGTGATTTATGAACATGCGAACACTCACGGGGCCTTTGAACTGTGCAAAGCTTCCACACCCAAGATCAATGTGTTTGCTCAAGGTATGAGAGGAAGTTAGCCTGGATGTTTTTGTTTCAGGGTAAAGGGCCATCATGCTCCAGGTGAGGTTTCTTGTTTTTCACGTCGAGCTTCATTCTTTCGCCTCTCAGCCCTGTCTACAAACACCCTTAACCCCTGACAACTGCCAAACAAACGTTACTCATCAGTTCATGCTTCCTCCTCGGCGCCTTATCTCTGATCTGAAGCGACGCGGCAGACGTTAATCAAGAGCTCCACGCGGTTAGCTTGATTTACGTACTGTAAAATGTTCATTAGTCATTGCAGCTCAGAAACTCACTCAGATTTCGATCTGAAGATCCTTCTTTTGCACCCAGTAGAGCATTAAAGGATCTTGGAAAAGAACAGATACTGGTCCTGAGCACTTTTATTATCCAATTCGGGCTTTTCTTTTGTTTTGTTTTACTCTCCAATGATTCACTCATTGATTTTCTTTACCCACTTCTTCCCTTTAAGGGGCACGGATCTGAAAGCAGTAGCAGCTCACTGAGTCTCTGCCGGGGTTTCTCACAGGGGCCCCTCCGGTTCGACTGTGTGTGCCCCGCGGGTGCTGTTCTCATGACATCATGCACCTGTACAGACAAGAATCTGCCGTCCGTGTGGCAGCGCTGAGCTAAATAAACTGCTCAGGCAGAGCTGGAGGTCCACGAGGCGATAACCCTGCTCTGAGAGCAGAAGATAAGCCTCTGTCTGGCTAGAGAGGGGCTTGAATCAACATATCCTCGCGTTTCACAGCATTACCTGGCCTGTGCTGCAGAGTTTTTAGCCAGAGCTGTTTTCTGATCATGAGATCGCTCCTAGGATGGCAACCTGCATGCGGGCATGTCCTGACAGAGCTTTTGCAGCTTCCTGCCTGCTGTATAAACTCCCTACAGATAATCATAGGCATTATATTCGGCAAGATAATCAAGCTGCTGCAGTGCCTTGTGGGTAATGAGTGAGGTAGGGGTCCTGGAAGGATTGATGTCATGGAGGAGAGCAGAAGTGGTGCACTGCTCTACGTTTGCAAACGGGCAGCTCTCTCTGCTCTGGAGGAGTCTCAGGAGCACCGCAGATCTCCAGCCTTGTTTTTTCGTCTTGTATAACACAAAGCTCTGTCCAAAATGTGTTTGAAGCGGAACACCTCGTGTCCCTGAAGCATGAATCTCTGAGCTATGGTGACTGCATAAACAGTCCCCTGTGAGGTCTTGGAGAGCTCCTGGCTACTTCTGCTCCGGCACGTAGCCACCCGCCCGTCTCTCCCTCACCTGCCCGCATCGCTCTCACCACCCTGCCCACTGGCGCACACTCAGTCATCATCTCCAGAAGCTGCTGGGAGATTCAGACGGTGATAACCACCAGAAAAGATTTCCAGAGAGTGCAGTCTGCCAGCGACACCGCAGATTGGAACTCATGACACAACCTGGCGTTAGTAAGGAGCCAGCGATGACATCACTGCAGCCAGCACTGCCCAAACCAGTCCTGTGTTCCCTCTTGCTCCTGGTCCCATGCTAGCTGTGTGTTTCGACAGATTATCTCACTGGGTTTCGGCTTCTCTCTAATCTCTTTACTGGTTGCAGGAAAGCATTGAGCAACTCTTTTGTGTGAGCTTTCTACAGAGCACACAGCAAGTGCTTTCTCTCCGCTGCGACACTCTCTCTCTCATGGAAAGCCGTGATGCAAGGCCCCATCTTCCTGATACTGATGATTCCGCCATTAAAGGCCTACACCAAAACGACCTCGCCGATTACCCGTGACTTCATGGTCCAGACAATGATCATCAATAAGGGATAGTTATGTATGTTACTATGGTAACATGGGTGCTTTCCAGCAATGTGTGTGCTTTAGTGTGGTCCTATTTGACACGGGACACTGGGCACATGAGCAATGTAGCTGATGGCAGATTAAGCTCCGCCCCACTGTGCACGATTATAACGAGATAATCACTTTTAATGAGAAACCACAACGAAACCTTGTTTTGTTCCCATTTAAGACCCAAGTAAAACTAAAGGATACAAAATGATGTTGGAGATACAAAACTCCTTAAGACTCAAGAGAGAAGATGAAGAGAAGTAACTGAAGATGTGTTCAGGCTGCCGTCGAATGAAGTCGCGAAGGGATGGTCTCCATTTCTCACGATGCAACATGACGCTAATTTGTCATTTAAGTTTTATATTGGATTCGTTTTCAAACAAGGTTCAGCTTGATTTGTGGTTTTGTCAGACTTTCCTCTTGAAAAGTAGCCTATTTTCTCCCCAGCAGATCGCTGTTGCTCTGCCTCACTGCTACAGTCATAGTGCACCGGCAACAACTGCTCCTTCTAGGGCGGATACGTTATTTCAAACACTTCTCAGCTTCGGTAAAATGCCCAAAGCTTTAACAGATTAACATTTCTCACAGGGGAGGTGGGTTGTTGTAGCTTTATGAATATGTAAATCTGTTTCCAGTCCACCACGCTATCAGCTTCAAGACTGGTTCAGATAAAAAGTGGCTAAATAGCAATAACCACATGTTTTCCATGAATAGAAAAAAAAACTGTTTAATGGCCCATTTAGTGCCGATAAATATCTGGAAACAGAAGTTGGAGCGTGCAATAATCTGTGTTTCATAATCAGCGTGCTATAATCAATTCCTTCCAATTAGTATTACACTAGAGATTACTTGTTAATGTAATTTAAAAGTAATCCGTTACCTTACAATAATACTGTCTCAGAACCGAAATATGTTACACTACAACTGAGTTACTTTCACCAAAATAACTATAGAATTAGAACGGCCGGTGGAGTGAGTGAGCACCTCCGTGTGACTGGCTGCAGAATGATTTCCACCCAATACAAGTCTATGGGAAAAAGCTGAACTTGAAAGATAATTTCCTCAGAAAGTACTTTATTCAGTTTTAATGGTTTTGTAAAGTTATCGTAGCAGTAGGCGAAGTCGCGCTGGCCATATTTTTTTACTGTCAGTGGTTGAAAACCTGGTGCACATCATTGAAATGGAGTGACAGCGGCAACAGCCAATCACACGTTAGCTTTGAGTCCTATCAGCCAATAGATGAACTTAGATCGACTGAGGGAAAGAAACTTCAGCTAGAGAGCGGTGGATATAGAAAGCAAGAGAGTGGTGCAGCTCTCGTCTTTGCCATCACCACGAGTAATTTGGCCAGTCCAGACCGAAGGGGACAAACCCGAACAGGAAATAGAAGTTACTTGTGCTCTTGTGTAGTTGTTAATGTCTTGTGGGTGAAAGGTCACTGAACGAGTAAAATATTATTGAAAGTAAAGTTTGTAGTAATGCTTCACGGTGCTGCGTTTCAGGAAAAAGTCATACGTTACTAGCGTCTTGTTGCTTTAGGTAAAGTTCTGAAATTCATCTGCTCACTTCAAACATTGGCTACACCTGTGTTTGGTTACCGGGCCGACCCGGCTTTCCTCCCGCTGCCTTTGGTTATATTTAACAGTGAAGAGTTACTGCTCATGAAGGATACAACATTATCATGAAACAGATAAAGCTCCTTACGATCTCCTCAGAGTGTGTTCAGGAGCCGCATCGTCTCTGCAGCGAATCATTCTGTTTCTACCGGTGTCAGAGATCAGACTCTAATCGAAGGAATAGAACTTCTCTGTTTCCCTCCAAGCTGTTATGGCTGTACAGGATCCAGGTTTCTCAGGTCTAGATGTTCCGGGTGCTTGGATGAGTGCTGTGGGATTATGGAATCTTCACGAAATGAAGCTAAACCTTGAACCTGAGCTTGTCTGAGATCCACGTCTGTAATGCTGAACGCTGCTGAAGGAAAGGCCTCGTACTGTAGGTGCCCTGCTCCCTACTGTAGCTGTCAATCAGCTGCCAGCCCGTCTAGCGCTCAGACTTGAAGGAGCCTGCCGTTCTTCCTCCATGTTTTCAGGAAAGCATGTCAGAAGACAGACATTCTTTTTCATATGAAGCATCATGTTTCAGCCTCAAACAAAAAGCCTCTTGTCTGTGGACGTGCAGAAGCGTCCTCCTGCCATGGGGGTGGTTTATTCCCCCTCGCTGATCTGGAGATCCTGGTTCAAGGGGAGGACACGTTTACATAGATGCTGTCCGGACCCAATCTGACGATGGAAGGACACCACAACATCTTCATGCCATCTTGAGTTTCATCGTGGCTTCGCTTCTTAACTGGATTTTTTGTGACCATATCCTGCGTTTGAAAAGCTCACCGGCAAAATCAAGAAATAGAAAAAGCTTCATCCCAGAATACGGTCGTCTGTACGCATCTGAATTATCAGTCCAGCTCACACCGCGTTCCACTATCAGGGGCAGGGGGCTCAAACCAGTGGCTCGCAAGACATTTGTTGAGTGCAGCTTCACATTTCCCCAATCCTAGATCCATCATGTGACCCCCAGGACAAGTACGCTCCAATGCTAGCGCAAAATAGAGATGAACCGGTTTCAACATCACAGACGCCTCGGTTCAGCAGAACCAGTTCTGTCAAACAGAATGGATGAAACCGTGTTTGTGGAAGATGTAGACGCTGTACAAATGACATTAAAACAAGCAAAGTTAAGCAGCGGTAAATTAAAAGAACATCTCATATCTCAGGAATCAAGCAAAAGGCCTTGTACTGATTGCTTTTAACATTTCTTCTTCCGACATCGCTATGTCTGGCCGAGTTATCGTGTGCACACATCCACACCCAGCAGATCTGTCCTGATTTTAATGGATATATACGGTTACACAAAGCACCGAGTCGACCTGTACAACAGGATTATTAATCATTGTAAAGTCATTTATCTGACCTGAAATAAATAAACTGAAAATCATTTCCAAATTTACCGTTGGTGTACATCTATGGCACATCCGCACTGAGTGGATCTGAGAAACAAGACTACTAGATAATTTAGCTAACGTTTACGTGGCGTTCGAAGGGTTTTCCAGAGACCGGGAGTGTAACCTGCTTTTCTTTATTCCCTGCTCTTTGGACATGAGTGCTGGTGCATCGGTGAGCACAGCTCCAGAACGCCACAGCTCCAGTCTCTCGAAGAAACTGAACCCAACCGTTGGGATCTGCCTTCATCGAGGGACTGGGAACTTTTCAATTCAGGTTTTTTGCTTCACAGTGACATGTGTGTGGATCGCGTCGAGGCGTTTGCGCTCAGGCTGGTGTTTCAAACTCGGTAAATATGTTGCGTACTGTGTGAGGAATGTCCCAGCGGGTGTACGTGCAGCAGGAAGAGAGAGGTGAGGGCTGCTCCTGCCTGCCCCTGCAGAGCCAGAAGCAGAGAGATTGAATCAGAGCCAAGCGAGGAATTCTGCCTCGACAAAGATCTGTCATCACCTGCAGCTTTGGTCTCCATGGCGACGCAATGTTTGCTTTAATAATAGCTGAATTGGAGCCTCCGGTGGATCTTGTAGCTTTCTTACAGACAGCTGTCAGATAAACTAAATATTCCGCCTTACAGTTACAGACGGGAGACATGTGACCAGCCAGCACATCATCCGGTGAGTCTGAGGAGCCTCGGGCATGAGTCACAACACACCGCAGTCCTCCAAAATGGAACAGCATATCTAGGTTGAATGGGTCGTCCCTTCGGCCTCCCTGATGGTCTCCTGAGATGGATGCTGGTATTGTTTGGAGAACCGCCAGCGAGCCAAGCGTCTCCTACCCAGACCCGAGTCGAGCTGCTTTTTATCTGAGGATATAAGATATTTTTCTTCTCCCTCCTCCTGTGTTAGATCAAGCTAATTCTTCATATTAAGCCGCTCATTAAACCTGTAACGGATCCCTGAGCTTCTACCAACACGCTTTTGTTCTCTATGAGAAAGAGAACATATCCCAGAATGCACTCTGCTCTGCTAAACTGAGCCTTTGTCTCTCTGGAGTGTTTCTCCCTCAGTCTGCCGGGGTTCTGGCTCATCCCTCAGGTGTTTTCTCTGCCGCTGGGACTCCCACTCAACTCAACTTTGAGGGGAACTGGTGGAAAACCAGCAAGACATACTGGTTAAGAGCATTTTTATTTAAGAGCGAGATTATTTTCACTGTTTCTTGGTGCAGATCTACTGGAAAAGACCAAATCAGTGAAACGTTATTTTTATCATTCATCAGCATAGCATCGAATCTGCTCAGCAATAAAATAATATTATATCTTCCGGGAGAGCAAGGAACTAGATTAAAAAAAAAACAATAATTTCCACAAAATCAGTTTTGGAAAACCAAATGTAGTCAAATTTCACCATTATTTCTCAGTTTATGACGTCAGGAAGAAACTATTCTCTTCATATAGAATAGTTTTAATCCTGCATATCTCTTCTGAGACAAGCATTAGCTTTATCTTCATGCTCCCGTTTGCGGTTTCTGTTCAGGACTGCGTGACATTGATGATCACCTGACAAAAGTAGAGTTCATAGCACTGGATCTGCAAGATTTTACAACACTGAAGTCATTTCGGCCAATCGGAAGGTTTGTCATTGCAAATAAAGAAGGGCGTGGCGACAGTCGGCCCACCAAGCAGTCCAATCCGGCCTGTGGGACCATTTTGGAGAAGAGAGTATTATTTTATTGTCTGAAGAGGTCTGGCATGAGAACAAAGAGCAAACGACTCAAGTATCCATAAAACACAGGAACTGAGAGCAGAGAAGTGGCCACAGGAGCTCTGATCCCGACGAGGACAAACTAGAATTATTGGCTGCTTCAGAAGGAAGTGTGCTACAAGAATCAGTGTCTGCAGGCAACAGTGACGCATGGTGGGGGTTCATTAAACACTTGGGGCTGCATTTCTGCAAATATATGGCCAGGATTCATATGATTGGCCTCGACTTTATTCTACAGAGCCCAAACATACTGTCAAAGTCGATCAGAGTTATCTTCAGGCTTGGGTGATGGGTTGGTCTTCGCGGAACCCTGGTCTCAGCATCATCGAGTGTGTCTGGGATCAAAGATGAAAACTGAGAAAGCTGCATCCACAGAAGATCTCTCCAAGATCCTTCCAGGAGAGTGTGATCTAGAACAATTGCTGCTGTTTTCAAATGCAACAGATTATTTAGATTTCTTTTTTCCCTCTCACTACATCATGCACAGCTTTTGTACGTGTGTAGGGCTTTGAGTATCAGCAGAGGCTGCAATGTGAATGAACGTCCTCAGATTTTCCCTTTGTCTTCATCTCCCTGGTTTACAAGCGTGTACATGGTTTGATTAATCATCGATTGAGTAGAAAAGCTGTTTTTCTTTGGCAAAAAGCAAATATAAAGTAACATTACGTTCTTGAATGGAGCTGCCATGAAACAATGCTCAAAATGCTTTGTTAGGGTTCAGAAGAAAGCTCTGAGGAGCTCATGGGTCTGGTCCAGTCACGGTGATGACATCATCAGCCTACACTTGTGAGCTGCACGTGTCGACAGCTTGCACTTCCTCCAGGCCAATTCTAAAGAGCAGAAAGTCTTTTGGCCATCACGTGCACCTGTCAATCATGTTTGCTCTGCTGGGGCATGTGAGCAGGGCTTCGGAAGTTTGTGGTTTTCTGTAGATATTCAAGTGCTAACCATATGATCTTCCCCCGCTGTGTCCCTCTGACTTCCCTGACATTCCAACAGTTCCTCACAGCTGGCAGCAAAGGAGCAGCTGCTGAAGGTCACGAGTGTTTCAACCATCAGTTTCAAAGGTTAAGGTGAATGGACATCACTAAAGGCCAGACTGACTTCCTGTGTCGTGTATTCTTCACAACTTGTTTCTTTCGTTTGTCACAGGGACCTTGGCTTCCGCTTTAATGCAAAAGTTGTTTCTGTTCATTGATGCGTCTGCTCAGAGTCTGCCGTGTTTTCTTTCATTATTCCTACATTTCTGGTGTTCCCAGGGCAGTTTTGTGGAGGAGAGGCAGCGCATCACGAAGAAACCGAAAGCCTGCGCAGGGGATGACCACTAATTTACTTTTACCTTTAGCAGATACTTTTATCCAGAGCTGTAACAACAGTTTGGGAGAAACCTGAAGAACCAAAGACTCACTCTGTGAGAGTCGCAGGCTGGTCGTGAGATATTCAGTGTGTAATACCTGGAGAAACACCTTCAGAGAAACGAGAAGGAGAGGAGAAACAGACGCTGTTTATAAACAGTGGTTTCGGTTGAAACGGGGCTCCGTTCTGCTTTCTTTTGGACCCTAGAGATTCAATAAAAACGTTTGTTAATAATCCTGGTTCTTTTGATAATAAGTGTGGCACACGTGACCCCGCTCTGTTTGCAAACATTTCTCGAGTGTTTGGTTGGTGTTTTATTAGAACAGGACAAAGTCGTGCCGTGTGAGATCCTCAGTCGCCGATCTCTCGTCCAGAGTGAATTCAGCAACGACTGGATGCTCCTCCAGACAGTTCTTAAGTGTGAAGGCATCTGCGACACGACTGCTCTGATGATCGTGCGTCTGAACCCGGCTTTAGTAAACGCTGCAGCTAATGGTTTGACTGCCATATGGCAGTGTTGATGTTGTTCATCATCTTTTGGTTCATAAAAACAGGGAAGCAGGGGCTTTGTCCAGATATGTTACTCCATGCAACATCTGAATAGTATCTGAATGTGGATCTTCAGATCACCGGTTAAAGCCACGTCACCTCTAGATAACAACTTATGATTATTATTCACTTTGAGAGCATGATAAACCCTCTGAGACACAAGGATGCTGATGTGTGGTGTCCAAGACTTTTCTGGAATCGGGACAATAACAGCTAAAATAAAAAAAGTTGACTGATATTATAATGATAATCAACAGGAAAAATGAAAGGAAATGGTATTGTGTGTTTACAAAACTAAAATGTTTCTCCTTGTTTCCATCTTTGCCAATTTATTGACACGCTTTTGCATCGATAACCTCCCGCTCCACACTCCCTTTTGAACCCATTCTGTGATTTTAACGTGTCAAGCCTTCTCAATATGAACAACACATTAATGTTGTCTCACTGCCATCTTCATCGTCCACTGCTCCTCTGATTCATGTCACAAGCCCCCTGTAACTCAGTGCCCCCTCATCCCCCGTTAGCCGTAAGCTCTAGCTCATCCAGAATGCTGCAGCCCGGACCGTCACTAGATCCCTTCCTGTACATCTGTAGCGACGTGTAAAGCCAATAATCTTGTTTTACAGATCTACTCAAGAACTTGGCACCACTGATACTCCAACATTCATACCATACAAGAATCAAGCTTTTGAGCTTATGTTTTAATTATTTTTAATCATATTTTCCACAGTCTACCCTAACTACTACCGTGTCACACCCCCTGGCTTTGTTTATATCCTTTCTGCTTAGAGAAATATGTTGAGATGTAAATTTCCAAATAAGCATTTTAGTCGTTTGATATAAAAGTTACTGAGTTAATCGAGTTCAGTAAGAAAGAATGCGACACGAATGGATTGAGAGGAGCAGTTGAGTGATTAGGAGTAACTGAGGAGTAATCAGGTTAACCAATGCTGTGTACAAGAAGCCAGAGAGCTTCAGTTCACGAGGATTTGACAAAGAACTGAGTTCAATCTTGGGACAGACAGAAGACTTTTGATGAGAGCAACCTCGAGGAGTAAGGAGCCATTACGCTGTGAAAGTGTGTGGAGTTTAGGCCGGTGGAGGTAACGAAACACTGCTGACTGCTTCTAGCCAGGTTTTGCTCAGTGATACCTCAAAGCTGCTGCGAGCTGAGGAGGATCATGCTGGGATGGGGGACTGAATGGAGTTCATGAGAGACCAGGTCAGCGGACAGTCGGGGAGGAGTTACGCGGTACAGACACCACTATCACCAATGTGAAAATATCCAAAACAAACCTTCGTCGACCAATCGTCTGTTAGAACAAATATTAAAGGATTGAAGAGGTGTTTCGACCGTCTACGTCCTCCAACATCCCAACTGAGAGCGGAAGCAGCTGCTCTGACCACAGACATGCTAGATCTGCGACGATGCTCTTCCAGCTGCTTCTGAACAATATCGTTTTGCTCTTTTCAGTTTGGATTTTCCATCACAGAAAGCACTTTTACGAGTCAATTTAAATTGAAGTGAACAGTATTTGAATTAATGAGTGTCCCAATCCTCTTCACATCCTTCCCAAATGTCTGTTCAGATCATAGACTAAATGGCTCATGTTGTCACACTTTTAGGTTGCTTTGCCCTCCTTTAGCAGTGACTGTGCCACATGAGGGTCAAACTCCACGCCTGCTCACTCGAAACTCGCTGCAGCTCGATCACCCACCCCTGAATCTGTGTTAAAGGGGGCACAGGGGAGGGGTGGCCGATTGTCCCAGCACTTTCAGCAGGAGCACCGATGTGGCCTCCTCCCTCCTGCCTGTGAGAACATGCCTCTCTTCTGCTTGATGTATATTCATGCATCTCACTGGCAGCGCCTCTGTGAAAGAGCTGGCACAATTAACCTAGATCTGCACTTGCCATCTGATAATCGCTTCATATGTTTGTGTCTAGACCCGAGCATTTGATGCCACAAGACTTATTTATGAGCGATGGATGGATGGGGGCAGCAAAGTGAACATTCTATTGAGGTATTAGTTCGGCTAATCTCCCCATGTGACAGGCTGCAGGGCTGTGTAGCAGCAGAATACCACCCACTCTTGCATTGGGGACAAATCCGGGCAAGGCGGAGGGCGCAGGAGCGGCCACGATGTCGGAGTGGTGTCCATCTGCAGAGGTCACCTGCAGACAGTTCTCTGGACGCCAGCCCTCCCGTCACGGAGTGCTTCTGGGCTGTTCAGTCACGTATCACAAATACAGCAAACGATGCACGTGTTTCCTCAAGCGTTAAAAGACCTGCCAGCGATCCTCTGCCCGCAGTCGATTCATTCCGTGTGTGTTTTGTCACATCATTCGCGAGACATTTTTGTTGGTGATGCGATTGGTGAAAGTCCGAACAGAGTATGTACTTACAAAACAGACAACTAAACTATGAGCCCAAGTTCTACCACTCTGAACAGAAATATTTAACATTGGAAGCAGCCAACACTGAACTGCAAACACCTGCGGAGCTGTCTGTGTGCTCAAGCTGGCGTAACCAAAAGTTGGCTTTTCCCCCGATCTCCAGAGGTAGCTCAGTGTTAGCTTGGCTAATTTGTTTTATTCATTCATTTTTTTAATTCTTGGACATGCTGCACATATTGTGTTTCCAGGTCATTTATCCAGGTCATTAATTTCTGATGTACTTTGGAGTCCACAAATATTATAATTATTGTGTACACTTGTTTGAAATGTAGTTCGAATTTGAAATAGTTTCCTAGCGAGTGCGTAATACAGGATTTCTTGCAATGACGTAATGCCCAAAACGTTTTGTTTACATCGAACACAAGTGCCATTAAAATTGTTATCGCGTGCGGGTCTTTATTTATCAAGGAACAGAGTGAACGGTTTTCCTTTTGAGCCCTGGTCCAGATCATGGCACACCTCTGGGTTACGACGAGGCTCAGCTGTGCTCCATATTCCCATTTCAACATTTCACAATCCGCTCCTGAATTCCACAAAGAAACCTGCCTTTCCAGATATAAAGCTTTTCTCTTCTAGACACAACCATCAAGTAAAACTCTTGACGATTAAAAGACATTTTAAAAGAAAAAAAAAAGAGTACATTTTAGACGGGTGCAGCGCAGTTTGTGAGTTTGATAGACCATTTGGTTCAGTGGTTATTGTTTAGTTCGGTTGCATGCCACAGGAGTTTGTTTTCTCTTCTGGTACGGTTCACTGGGACAGGTTAGATTGCAGAAATCCCAGTCAAGCACCGGGTCCTGGATGAGGAGAGGGTTTTGCCACATTTCCTAGTGATCTCTGGTGCGGTTTGTTTGAGATGAGATCTGAACAAAAGCAAACCGAGATTCCAATAGCTGCAGTCGTTTTTCTGAGACGACACATGCGTCCATCTTTCTCAAACTGCATCATTCGTCATCCAAACGATAGAGTGCCGTCTGTCAATTTTTTTCCTATTCCTCATGTTTTCTTCCGACTGTTCCATCTTGTTATGTCTGGCCAAAGTGTGTTCATCTGAGTGAAGGATGAGCTGGAGGTTTTCACGGTTGCATTTTGGTTTGTTGCAACTAGTTCACTCTAGAGCATTTTGGGTCTCTTTGGAAAAGACACGGTCCAGACCAAAGGAACACAAACACAGGTGTGAAAGCTGCGTTACAGATCTGAGTTCAGTACGGCTGGAGCAGCAGTGTTTCATTGCATTCTGCTGAAATGCCTCAAAGGAAGTCTAAAGCTTCTGAAGGTCCCATCACTGACATAAAACTGAAGAGCAGAGGAATTAGTGGAGACCTCTCCCTCAAGTCCAGCCAACCCGCTCTTAATTAAATCGGCTCATTTGAATCTCAATGGGAACCATTAGTGAGCTCTTTGGCATCAGCCCGGCAATGAAAACGTAACAAGTCTGAGCCGAGCGCAGCGGTGGGAGTCTCTTACATCACTGTCAGAGAGGTCCAGAGGGTGGGGGAGTGGGATCTGCACCGACTCACACCAACCAACCAACACCCCCCCCCCTCCTCTTCTCAGCTGTCTCACTCTACAATGGCCCGAGCATCTTTTGTACAATTAACGGTTTGCAGGAGCAGTGAACAATGTATGAGAAGAGAGGAGCACTGGGTTCCCACACACAGCTGATCCAGCTACTCTCGCCTCCAGCTCACAAACAGCCATGCACAGCCACAGGAAGTGCACACAGACATGCGCTCCTAGGAGATGGCATGGTTAGACAGTGCTATCTATGCTTCAGTAATGTTCTTCTATGCCACTAGACCTGTTTAGAAGTAACTGCTGGGGGTATTCAGCAGCACAGCAGAGTGAGAGTGTGTGTGAGTGCGTGCGTGCGTGTATGTGTGTATAAATACACACACACACAGACACGTATAGAAACGCTGACATGGAATAAGTCACTGCTAAGAGCTCTACACAGCGCATCACCACACATTTGAGTTTAGATGTGTTCACCACAGAGCGATGCCACAGAAGTTACCCTCCTTGTGCGTGGTGTCAGCAGTACATCCCACGGTTGTGTAGCCATTTTCAGGTGTTTTCAGTTAATTACATTAGTTGTTAAAGGAAAAATGAAAGGAAATAAACACATACCAGTGTACATGACACATTTAATATTTACTTTTTGAAAGATGAATATAATTGTTTTAAATAATAATAATAAATGAAAAACAATTTACTAAATATCTTCTCCGGTTGACTGGTCAGGTCAATTCAAAGGTGTGCTGCTTTTTTTTCATCTGAAGGAGCTTTATTTATAGGGTACAGGGGAGTGGATGGCTTGGGGGGAGAAAGCTGAGTGTGCCGTGTCGTCCTTGGTTTCATGCTTCTGAGTCGCCGGCCAGAGGGAAATAGTTCAAATCGATGATAACCGGGGTTTCTGGGGTCTAGAGCAATTTCATTGGCCCTTTTTCTCACTCTGGACATGTAGAGGTGGTGGAGAGACGGTAGGGAAGCACCGCCGATCTTCTCAGCAGTCCGAACGGTCCTCAGAGCTAAAGCTAACAATGATGGAGAAACAGAGTGTGTGCTCCACTTCAGGTCCAGAGAGATGGTGGTGCCCAGGAATCTAACTACACTCATGCCACAGTGCTGTCCCTGACACTGAGAGGGGGGTGGGCAGGGGGAAGTCCACTACCGTCTCCACAGTTGTATTGAGCATCCTGGATGAGAGCAATGAGAGGCGTGTCGTTTGTGAACCTGAGCAGGATCGGAGAAGCGGAGAACACACCCCGGGGGGGCACCGGTTTACATGAGCCGTTACAATGTTTCAAAAGATAAAATCTTGTTCAAATTGAATTGGAAAAAACGATTGCAGTGGTATCGAAATAATTTTAAAAGTTCTGCTTTTTCCCAATCCAAACCAGAGAGGGGCGATTGCGACAATGTGGCTTTACTCCGTCAGCCGTGTGAAACACTTGGTCTGAACATATAAAACTATCCTTCTTACACCAGCAGAGAGACGACACCCTCTGGGATGCCTGACAGGAAGTGACTGAAACTCATTCACTGGAGTACGAGGAAGCTGCAGACCTGGAGCCGGCAGTCGTACACCCTCGTCGTTGTGATGCGTCGAGGTTGTGACTGGGAATCTGAGCAGCATGAGCCTTGAGAACTTTTATTGACGATTTCGTTTGTCAAATGATATCGACTGCATGTGTTTCATTTCCTTTTTGTGTCAGAGTTTGCCAAAAAGCTGGAATAGACACTGAAACCCCAGCTTCAGTGGGGTATAGTTAATGCTATATTCTTTTTGAGAAACATCTGAGCTGCTGTCCGTACTGTGTTTCATCTCGGTACCTCTAATCTCTAAAAGTGAACTTGAGAGCAGGTATCCGCGATGCTAAAGTAATTCCTTGTGAATCATTTGTTATAACTACCTTCTGAGCACGAACTTTAGTTAGATTTCGTTTGTTCGAGGCTGAAGATACATTGTTTCTCCTCTGAAGATCTGTCCGCTAAGCTGAACTGCAGTAAATGTATCGTTTAAATATCAAAAAGTTCTCTTTTTTCTTAACTGCAGATATTTGCTAACTATGTTGCAAGTATTTATGGTACTGTTTAGCTTTGTGTGGAATACATTTTAATGAATAAAATAATAGAGCATATATTATCATTGGTTTATATTGAAACTTCAAACCTCTGCAGAAACATGGTAGTTCACTACTAAAATAAAGACATTCAACTCAATTCAGAATAATATTTGGGCAAGTTTAACTTAAAGTTAAAAGCAACTCCAAATCACAGCGTTTGCAGATATCCAGCAGCTCTTAGTGCTGTACATTTATTTAAAACATTCTCTGTCTGTATAAATGGTGCTTCATTTTTCACTATGACATGGCGCTTGTTGAGTATCCCTGCATTAGCTGTTGACAGGTTGCTAGCTTGTGTTTGCACACTGTGTCTCAAATTTGTGTTTAATGACTTCGAAAGTTGGCAGCGTCTTCTTCGTTGCTATTAACAGAGAAAAATCATATCTGCAGATGTTCAGTCTGTAACCCAGAGTTATTAGCATGTGTCTCAGTTAATAGCTTGTATTTGTCAAGATACGGCCGCGGTGACTCGACCTTGTGCTCACTCTCTGCCATCTTCAGATCAAGTAATTCATTTATGCCCAGCGACGCAGAAGGTGGCGCTAAGTAGTGTTTTGAATTACTGATCTAGGATCAGAAATCTGTAGCATTTTCTTTAACCTCAGTTATGCAAACATTTCTGTAGGTTTCAGTCAACCGCAGCGGCTGAAATTCCCTGAAGCAGAGATTTGGAGTAAAAACTGATTAAACACCAAATACACAAAGCCGTATAGAATTTGTTACAACTATTTATTTATTTATTAACTTCTTAATTCAAGTTGTTGCAGGACATCTCAAGTTTGTGTTTGTGCACTTCTCAAAATGCTCTCGCTAGCAATTGTTGCTAGGTAAACACACATTGTCACCGTTAATTGGCACTAGAGCCAGGCGGAGGGCCGGTGGGGAGGGCTGTGAGGGGGTGCTCTTTGTTCTGGGGGGGTTTCTGGTGGTCTTGATTAATTTGTAGTGTCACATGTGGGAGGGCTCTTTGGGATGGGGGTTATGGGAATTCAGCGCAGCAGCCTGAACATTGTGAAAGCTCTGGGGAAAACGCTAACCGAGAGATAAATATTCAGCACGACCGACTCTTGTTTGCCCGGTACAGAGAGTTCTAAGATTAGTCAAAGTGACACTTAGTTCTTGAACATGGAAGATGGAGAGGTGGAAGACTGTCCTTTCGGTTTCTATCTCGCTCTCTGTTCTACCCAAGGACCCGCGCAGCCAAGACGAGCCACGTGCTGCAGATTACGGTTTACAAGGAGAGACTGGGAGCAGGTGACCCACACTCTGAGGTTTACTGCAATGAGCCGCACCAGAACCGATCACTTGCTGTCTCTCAGCTCTTAGGTCAAGGACTTGAGGCCCGTTGAGTGGTGTCTGTATGTTCTCCACGTGCTTGCGAGGACTTCCCCCAGGTTCTTCAATTTCCCTTGAGTTGTAGCTGAAAATGACCCGGTAATCTATCCACAATGTACTCCGACCGATGGACAGACAGTTGTGCACACACCAAAAAACACATTTCTGCTCAAATACTTTGAAATGTGTCATTTATGAAAAGCCAATTCACTTAATCTTTTTGGTTGGAATTAGCTTTCTAGTGTAGCGACCTGATATTAACCCAAGCTCTGATTGGCCGAACGCCGATATGACACAAGCCCCTCCCAATCCTGGGGTTAAAGAAACGACTCTCTTTTCTTTATTTCAAAATTCTTGCATGAGCCAGCTCTTTCTGTCAGCAGCTGCTGAGATGACAATTAAAGCTCGTTTTAGATAAAATATTGTACATTTCGGAGACACTGAATATTGCTTTCATTATCAACATTTGAAGCTGTAATATTATAAAAATATCAAAGAGGATCGCTTCTCAATTATCAATGCTAAAAGTGTGTGGCCATTGGTTGGCATAGAGTGGCCCAGGAAAACCATCCAGGAAACTTTCAAATGGCATCCACTTTAGCAGCAGAAGAGCAACAAACTCTGGGTAAACTGGTGTTTACTCACCAGTACAGAACTATACCTTCCGTTTGAGCACAAAGAACATCATGCGCCGAGTGTCGAGAAACCAAGCCTCTGTGTGGGTAGTTCACACTGGTCCCTGGAGCAAGGTAAAAAGAAAGGGGGTTAAAAAGAAATAAAAATGTCATTCTGTGGTATATGCCCAGCAGAGAGCCTTCAGTTCCCTCAAATCAAGTCATCTCTCGACTCCTAAACTGCATTCGCTGGAAGCAAAGCCTGCTTTCCCAATGCTGATCTAATCCCAAGCTTTGCTTATTTTCCGGGGTTCAGGTCTGGTGGGTTGTGTAAGATTAATCTTGTAGATCAGGAGCAAGACTTTCAGGGACTCCCAAATTCTTGGTAAGTGAGGAGGACGAGGGCTACTGCGGCAAGTGTATGCTCCTGCAGAGAGACGGGAAATGTGTTTGAAATGTGCGCAGCACTTATCACTGGGGAGGCAGGAACACCAGGATACCATTAATGACCACAGAGGAAGATTGTTACAATATGGATTCGCTCTCCCCTGCCCCTCTTCCTGCTGGGCTTTTTATTTTACAGCGCGTTTTCGAGAGATCTTCCACTGCAATGGTCCATCAGCGTCACTGATCTGCACAATATTCATCTCCTGGCTACAGATGCCCTTGTCTCACCGCTCCAGAACTCCCTCAGACATCCACCCAGCCCTGGACTGGCTATCGGGAAAACCCATTTGTCCAGGGGCCTTTACCAAGAATGTGGCTTAACAAACTTAGCATTACCGGATCTGCCTCGACTTGATCAAACCAAACCTCTTGAATCTGGCTCCTCAGTTGTTTCCATGAAGCAGCTCATCAACTTTCTTTGTTAAGTCAGACTTCGATCCTTAAGCTGCATTTACGATAAGCTACTCATGTTACGGATGCTCTAAACCGAAACCGCAAAGAGTTCTATAGAGAATTACCCATGAGAACATTTTCAAGAAACTTACGGAACACCTTATGAAAAAGTGATTTTAAAACCTGCGCCGGTGGTCTGAGTGCCCAAGCAGAAATGGAATGTGGTGCATATAAAATGTGTACAACAGGCAATTTCATTAAATTTAATTCCTTGTCTTTTTAGAATTGAAAACCTCAAAAATGCTACTGTAAAATCTTTTTTTTTTTCATTTTGGATTCAATAAAATGTACAAGTTTTTGAACGGACATCTAAATGTACTGGAGTAAATAGATTCTACCCATGGAACCACAATAATATACAGTGGTACCCAGAGATACAAAACTAATCCGTTCCAGGGTGATGTTCGTACAGTGAGGGGAAAAAGTATTTAGTCAGCCACCAATTGTGCAAGTTCTCCCACTTAAAAAGATGAGAGGCCGTAATGTTCATCATAGATAGACCTCGACTATGAGAGACAAAAGGAGGTCTATCTATGATGAACATTATGGGCCTCTATCATCTTTTTAAGTGGGAGAACTTGCACAATTGGTGGCTGACTAAATACTTTTTTACCCCACTGTATCTGGAACATTTCGTATCTCGAAGCAAGCTTTACATGTAAAACTCCTAATCCGTGCAACGGCTCTCAGAAACAACAGTGTAAGTAGATGAAATAAATGGAAAACCAGAGAAAAATCAAGTAATGTTTCTTCAATCCTTAAATCTACGCATTATTAATGTAATAAATGATAATAAAACACAATAAAACACAAGCAAAATACGTAATATGTACCAAAATGTGAAACCTTACCTTGAGAGTGAAGCGCTGTGTTGGAGGAGGTGGAACGGATGCAGAAAACTTACGGCACCATGTATGAAAGTTAACTTTCTCGAGATATTTCACGAATTACTGAGACGTTTCGTATCTCGAACATTTCGTAACTCATAGCATTCGTATCTCGGGGCACCACTGTATTCCACATTTATCAACAGATATGAACAGACTATACTGTAATAGAAGAGTTTTACTGTTTGTACTGTACTTCATATCAGCACACAGCTTGATGTGAATATGAAACTGGAAGTGTGCGCTGCATATCTTTAAGGTGGAGATGCCAGTGTCAATAAAAAGCTGTGAATAAGAAGCTGGACCTTGTTTTTATATAACTCTACAAGTCAAAAAGTGTTTTTTTATGATTTACATGCATATATATGCAAACAACAATATAAACGTATTATTATTACATAACAACTACCATTTATTTATTACTAAGTTTTTTTGTGAGCAAAGGGAATAATGGTGCAGCCCTCTGGGAGCTGCTGCGTACTCTGCATGTCTGGAGCAGCGCTACTGCTCCTCTTTGTTAACTGCTTATTCCATCAGGATCACAAGGTTTTGCTGGTGTCGGCGCATATTCGCTCCATCTGGTCAACTGTTAAACTGGTCCATACACCAAACCATGATGTTTGGATCTGGAAGCTTTGTTCTGGGATCAGACATACTGCTCTAGTGGTTCAAACATTACCTCAAGGGTCGTTTGTTCTGTGCAGAGTTGGAGTAATACTCTTCCTCAGGGGTCGATTCTAGGACCAATGCTTTTTAGTTTTAGTCTGCATCTTTCCTCTGCTAAATACATTTTAAATTGTCTGGTCGGCCTTTAAAAAGGCCACCTTTGTATGACTGAACGAGCAAAAACGTATCGTGTTTGGCTTGCCATAAAATCGAGAAAACATATTTCAACATAAAAGGTACATTTTTAGGTAATGACTAGATAAATATTAAGAAGTCATGACTTCAGGGGGGCACATCATCATAAACTCAGTATTTAGTTTACTGTAAAGTGATATTTAATGCATTACCAAACTTTGAGAAATCATTAGTTAAAGTGGTAATTCATTTATTAATTCAGTACATGGATTATCTCATTATTAATTCAAACTGCAAGCACATACAGATAGCATGCTATCGATAAAACAGTTATAGATAGAATGGTTTAGTCGTACTAGTACCCAATTTGCTTTCAGAAAACATGAAAAATGTACAAGCGCTGGTCTGAGTGCATTCTGCGGTGTAATGGAAGTGACGGCAACACCCACTGAGCAACACTTCCTTCAGAAGATGCAGGCTACATGAAGCACAAGCACAGTGACGACACAAACAAGCAAACTGTGATATGAAATGTTTGATATGTGGATCTCTACGAAAATATTCTTACAAACGGCTCAAAGTATTAAGTCTTCTAAATTCTGCTCTATTCGAAACAACAGCTCTTCAGTTTGAGTTTGAATTATTTTATAGCTTAAGTTTATTTAAAGAGCACCAACAAACTCACAGACCACAGTGCTTCACATCTCAGTTAAGAAACATTAAATCTAAAATCAGTGATGAAACATCAACAAAGTTAAAAGTAATATCAAACAATAAAAGATTAACACCATAAAAAACTAAATCAAAACAATAAAACCAATAAAATTTATGTTAAAATCCAGGTTCGAGGCTCACCGGTGACCTTCCGGGAAGGAGTTTGCATGTTGTCCCTGTGCTTGCGTGGGTTTCCTCTGGGAACTTTCCCCACGATCCCCAAAAACATGCGGCAGGTTGATGATTCATTCATTCATCTTCAACCCATTTAGTCCCTTTCAGGTCACAGGGGTCTCCAGGGTTCTGCCAGGTGGGGGCACAGCCTGGACAGGTTGTACTCACACATTCACACCTAAGGGGAATTTAGATTACTCTATTAACCTAACTGCATGTTTTTTGAGGTTGTGGGGGAACTGGAGGAAACCAAGAGGAAACGCAAACACACCCCTTCCAGGTAGGTCACCGGAGAGCCTCGAACCAACAACCTTCTAACTGGAGGCCACTGCGTAATCGTGCCGGGCTCAGGTTAAATAAATAATCTAAATTCCCCTTAGGTGTGAATGTGTGTGTTGTCCTGTGATGCACTGGCGACCTGTCCAGGGTGTACTCCCGCCTCTCGCCGACCCCTGTGACCCCAAAAGGGAAAGGAGCTGAATGAAAAGATGACACTAAACAGAGTTAAAAGCCAGAGAAAACAGGTGGATTTTAAGCGAAACAACCCATTCCAGAACCTTGGGGCCACAACAGCAAAAGCTCCTCAATACAGCGAAGACAAGACTGGGGCGATGTGCTCTCTTCTCTCCGCTCCAGTGAGCAACGTTCCGTACCAGCTGCAAGCCAAGCAGGGAACATTGAGCAACACCAGCCTACAGGGAGTTACAGTAATAGTAACAGAGGTCTCAAAATGGGGTTAAATGGGGTTTGGGTAAAACTGTCTTGACCTTAGCGAGCTCTCAGATGAAAAAAGCTTGATTTGAGCACTGGACTGCTCTGCCCATCCAAAATAAAATCACTGTTCATCTTTATCCCACAAAAAGATGTGTATGGAATAATAAAGAAAGGTGAAATAATGATTGAAAAACCCAGAACACCCAGAGGGGTATACTCTTAAAACCTGATTTAGACTCCACAAGCAAGCAACTAGTTCTCATACATCTATTTACTAGGAGGTGAATGCATTTATCTATGATATACCCCCGCCTCCCGCCTGATGTGACCCCGAAAGGGAATAAGCGGCTCAGAAGATGAACGAATGCGTTAATATCCCCTGTGCTTACTTCCTCACTTCGCACACGGCCTCAACTGCCATTATAAGAAGAAAAATACATGGAATAATTGTACTTATTCAGTTTATAATGTGTGCATTCTAGTTTCACGTTAACCACTGGCATTCAGATACTAAGAAGAGACATCCGGAGAGGCATCAGCGTGGCTGGCTTCCCATGGGCTGCCAGAAGGCCGTTGCATTGTATGGGATAAGACGGTTTGCTGTTTCTCTGTAAATTGGTAATAAAATGTCGGAGCACTTGCTCCTTATGAGCAGAAGATCCATCGTTTCGCAGAGGTACGTGATGTACAGTGTTTTTCACATACAATCGTTGGTGTGTAACGTGTTTCTTGTGCAGAGCCATCAAGCTTCCTTGTCTCAAGATAGGGGGCACTGCTGAAGAGTAATAGAATTAGCCGAGTGCCACCTTCCAGTTTTTCTTTCATAACGATTAGCTTCATTTTTATTCTGTATTTAAACTCAAGAAATGCTCCAAATTTGGCTTTCAATCGAAGCAGGAGATAACTATTAAAGGGAGACGCTTGAGTTGACTTTTAAAACTGAAGAAAGAACCGCAACACTTCTACAAACTAGTTATCAATTTTTCAGATGCAGCAACGGATGGACTTCATTTATAAGTAAAAGCAAGTCAATGATTATGTTTTTTGTGATTTCTTCTATGCTGTTTGCAGTTAAATGTAGAATAATCTGTTCTGTTTTTTATTCCAATATCCAAAATCTCAAGAAACAATACAAACTCCAGGGAATTGCAATTAACATTTCAGGAAGAGAGAAAAGTAAAGAAGTCAACATAGATTTTTATAGGACACCAAAAAATTAAGAATATATTTAACAAGGGGCGTTTGAAAATCTGACTGATGATGTCAGTGCCTCACCGTCCTCAAACCTCACTGCACGCCACTACAAATTATTTCCTTGACACATACGCAACTAAAATTGGTCTAAATTTGTGAAAGTACCAGAATGGAAACTAAAAAAATAACTAAACTATGTACAAAACTAGAGAACCAACGACAGATACGATAGAAAACAAACAGGAGACAAGTTCAAGAGGTGATTTACAAAACCTATATGGAAAAATCCCTGCAGATAAAATGTTGATAGCGGTCTCCTACTGATGAGCTAAACATGACTCACAGAAAATGCAGTGAGAGAAGCTATAAACACATCTAGGTCTAACAAACCCCCAGGACCCGGTGGATTTTAAAGAGAATGGTATAGAGGCATTTAGTACCAAAATAACACCAGTCCTGCTCCAGGCTTTTAATTGGCTTTTTGAACAATGGGACAGCCTCGTCGTCCTGGTGCTGTTATATCCATTGTCCCAAAAGAGGCCAAAGATATGCTGCAGTGCGCTTCATTTAGCCTTATTTCTGCGCTTACTGTTCAACACAGGTTGTTTACTTCAGCTATTGCCAGGAGAACGGAAGAGTTTATGCCCATCTTCATAAACAAAGAACAAGCTCCAAACCCACGACAGCGTCAGATGTACACTGCATGTTATCAACCACTTTACGAAAAATAAGCTCAAAGCACTGATTTTAAGCTTAGATGCTGAAAAAGCCTTAGACTCCGTGAGATGAGATTTCATGAATAAAGATTATGATAAAGATTAATGGTCAGCTATCATTTATTCTAGAAAGAGTGTCCCTATTGCTTTCTTTTGGAACCTATAGCTCATGATTCCACAAGAAATGATAAAACAATCCAAGCCGTTGAAGAAGAACAAGAGGTTCTTATTAAACCTGGAAATCCAACAACATCTCTACCCTGGTTAAAGGAGAAATGTAAAAGCCCTGCTCCTGTTGGAAAACCTGAAAACTTTTCAAATATTTAGGCATCGAACTGAAAAAAGTCTCATTTATAAAACCTATAATAATTCAAAGAAGAGAGTACTTAAACAGATGGAATCAAATTGTCTTTCTCTGTTTTTCCTCGAGAATTGAATCAATAAGAATGAATGTACTGCCTACATCCACCTATTTCAGTGTTTACTTGTCCAAACACATGGGATCGAATGATCTCTCTGCTCATCCGGCAGGGTACAATATAGAACACTGCAGTTAAAGGCTGAAGGAGTTAATCCAAATCCCTCCATTATATAGCATCACTACTCCAGACAATAGTAAACTGGTATTATGATGCTCCCTGCATGGAACGATATAGAAAGGGGAATTTAGATTATTCAATTCACCTGATGCATGCTTTTTTGGATTGTAGAGGAACACTAGAAGAAACCCACAGAAGCACAGGGTGAACACGCCAACTCCTCCCAGGAAGGTCACTGGGGAGCCTTGAACCGGCAACCCTCTAACTGGAAGTACACAGTGCTGCACCTGAAAGCTATACTTCTAAGGATATTCCTAGTCATACAATAAATGATGAACTACAGCAAAACATAGAAGATCCACGAGGAAA
The DNA here is from genome assembly GCA_007224835.1 of Danionella cerebrum. Lineage (NCBI taxonomy): Eukaryota > Metazoa > Chordata > Actinopteri > Cypriniformes > Danionidae > Danionella > Danionella cerebrum. The sequence goes on along the minus strand of SRMA01026071.1, from coordinate 363,605 downwards.
CTTCCTTTAAATGTCTGGATATCTGTAGTTTCAGTTTTGTGAACATAAAGAAATGCTTTTCAATCAGTCTTTACCCCTAACACACAAGATGAAAGATTTGAATCAAGGAATCAATTAAAAAGCTCACGGGTAGTTTTAGATTTTGAGCGAGGAAAGAAAGTTTATTTAGATTTTTTCAATATTTTCACAGATGGAATTACCACACTAAATAAAAACACAAACTCTATAAAAGGAAGAGTGGGTAAAAACATGGAAACTCCAGTGGAAGTCAACAAACTCCTTATACTGGGAAGAGTTTGGCAGGAAGAATGTTTTTAGAAGATATTTTAAAAGACCAGCGCAAACAGCTACATTTAGCAACAACACATCGATGTGCTGGAGCAAGTGTGAATGTGATGAATTGATATTTCGAGAAAACTGGCAAGAACTCCAGGAAGCTTTGGAAAGTATCTTTAAAGGAAATCTACCACTTGACTGTAAAGTGCTGTTTTTGGGTTGTTTACAGATATTGAAAAGAAATAGCTGCCTGGGGTTCTTTTAGCAAGAATCATGCACAACTGGTGAAACATGAGAGACCAACCCTGAACATATGGATAGACGCGACCGCAGAAAAGTATTGGATCGAAAAGATCACATTCATGGTGAATAAAAAAAAGTCCCCAGAAGATCTGATTCAAGAATGCCTGCGAGTGATTAACGTGGAAAATCGACTTGTGATGCACGCCAACCATCTCTGGATAGATCGAGTCATGCATGGTGTTTTTGTGAATGTTCTTATTGTCAAGAAGCACAACATTTAAACATGGCATAGATGATTTTTGGAATGAGCTTCATTCGTTCGTCCCTAGACCGCCGCAGAGGGGGTTATTTATCGAGCCGCAGTGTTTCCTCTCACACTTCTAAACCCAGGTGTTATATTTTCATATACGGTATGCCTTCTGCACCATATATTATCAGAACTTACATATTTTCAATCAACCTGGGTTTTTGCGTCTGGATGAAAGTGCACTGCTGGAAGAGAGCAAACGGTTCAAAACCGTGGCTTTCAAAGCAAAAGGCTTTTTAAAAGAATGCACATGTATATAAATGAGTTCAATACCCTTTTTTATTACAAATATCTGATACAAAAGATACAAATTCTTTAAACGCTGGCACATTTGTTCATGGACACGAGGGCAGGGGGTGCTGATTGCAGAGGTTTCCGGTTGATTCTATAAGAGCTTTCAAAACACGTGTAGACATCCGTACCCAACTACATAATCAACGTTTTGAAACATTACCAAATGATAAATAAAGGAGACGTTAAAGTTTGGCTAAAATTCCTCTACAATTAGTTAAAGTCAAGCAGAGAATGCAAACTGCCCCGCATTCATAGTAAAGAATAAATTAAAGAGGGTAAGGCTGGGTGGCGTCTGATGGAATGGTGAGCTATGTATAAGCCACGGGGCAAAGGCCACTTCCTGTTTCTCTATAGGCACAGATGTACAAAGGCAGTTTGTTTTTCACAGACTTAACAAGCAACAGCATCTTGATCCGTCTCCCCCCAGCCCCTCAAAAAAAAACCTCTTCCCCCAAAAACAAATAGAGAGAACTGTACAACAGCAGAGCCAGTGGAGCATCAGCTGAGCATCACACATACACAGTACATACTTGGATACCAATCTCTGGTCAGTCCTCACAGAGGAACACTCTTCTCTCTTGTTATATCTAGACACATCTCCAGGTGAAGGAGGAAGGCACAGTTCCCACGGTCACAGTTCCAGCACAGGACCTTGCACCGCTCCGAGGTAGACCGGGAGCATTCCGTCTTTATGGCCGGCTCAGCTGGGTGTACACCGGCTGCTGTTGCTCCCAGTGCTCTGGACTGTGGGCCTGTGGCACAGAGGGGATGCCTGCCGTGTCTGCCACAGGGGTGTAGACGGGCCTGGGGCCGGTATTCATGTAGCTGAAGGCGGGGTACTGGCTGTAGTAGGTGCTGGCCGGGCCGTGGTGTCCAGGGTAGTCGTACTGTGAACGCGAGAGGGCAGCATACGAGGGGGAGCTGTAGTGCTGCAAGCTGAAGGAGCCAAAGGTGGTCTGCTGCGGGGAGCCCTGCTGCTGGCTATAGTGCCCTGGGCTCAGCTGCTCTGTCTTGATCTGAGCCCGCTGCTGCTGCCCCTGAGCCGGCTCACCAGCCATCGAGTGCTGCCCATGCTGCTGTTTGGACACCCAGCAGTGCCCTGCTGACCCTGTGGCCTGCGAGTAACCCCCTGAGTACACCGGGCCATTGCTGGAGCCAGCTCCGGGGTGGCCGTGTGGAGGCAGGTACTGGTCGAACTCGTTGACGTCGAAGGGCTCCATGTTGGAGATCACATCACTGCTAAGCTCGCCGATGTCCACTGCGCCAAAGTCAATGCCTTCTTGCGGTGGTCGGCCCTCGCGCTTCAGGTCTGCTCGACTGGATGGCAGCTCTGTCTTGGGGGTGGTGGGAGGTGTGGGAGGTCCTTGGGATTGACCTGATTATCAGAACAGGGACAAAGAAGAAATGCAGTTAGGAAAGTCAATCATGAGCGGCGCGCTGACGCACACAGAGGGCTAATAAAGATAGACGGCAAGATCAAAAGAGCCTGATAAGTTTTATGAGGCTCCCGCTGCTGTTATGTAAGCTCCTGCACCTTCTTTCTGCAGGTTGCTGTTAACTAAGAGAGATTAGAGCACAGATCTCTAGAGATGGTGCAGCGACGGCGCTAGAAGCAAACTGTAAATGATTTACAGAGGGGGACACCCTCCTTTTGGGAAAATCAAATGTGCCAGTACCTGAGGGGTGTCCAGGAGAGGCCTCATCACCCAGACTGGAGGCTGGGGAGTCTGCCTGCTGCAGGGCTCTGAAGATGGCGTTGGGTGAGATGTGCGTTTGCTCTCCCTCCTCGGCTTCACTCGGTCCGCTTTTTACAGATTTTCTCCGCCGAGGCTGGTATTTGTAGTCTGGGTGGTCTTTCTTGTGCTGGACCCGGAGGCGTTCAGCCTCCTCCACAAACGGCCGCTTCTCTCCCTCATTCAGCAATCTGCAAACATCCACGAGAAAGCATAAGCAGCTGGCCAGGCACCGGCGCCTCCTGGAGCAACTGTACGTCGTCAACATCCAGCCTCTCGTTAGAGCACAGTACTCAGGGCTCTGAAACTAGTTTAAAAGTCTTTTAAGTCTCTATTTTCTGTTTTGAAGAAGAAAAAAAAGTTTCCAAACATGTCAACTAACTTTAAATGACCGTCTGAGTTGCTTTGCATTCAATATTCAAAGTCTGCACAACATTCAGCCCTTTGAAAAAGAAAAGAATGGAAAAATTCTGCCCTAAAATGCATTATGTTGAAATGTTGTGTGTCCTGGTGACGGTGATCAGAAAAGATCCTCTCTGCCACGAGCAACTACATTACAAAATGACATTCAAACTATAGTTTCATGTGTCTGCATGATGTTTTCTCAGCTGACTCTGAATCCGGTTCACCGGTTCATTCAGTGTAAAGTTGAGAAAATCGAGGCATATGACGGTGCAGGACCCTGAAAGCTTCGTACCTCCAGAGCTTGCCCAGGGTCTTGCTGAGCTCCGCGTTGTGCAGGTGCGGGTACTGGTCCGCGAGCTTCCTCCGCGCCGCCTGCGCCCACACCATGAACGCGTTCATCGGTCTCTTGACGTGCGGCTTGTTCTTCCCGGAGCCGTTCACGCGCACCGGCATCGGCACGAGCGTCCAGTCGTATCCCTTCAGCACCTGGGACACAGCGTCCCGGATGCAGACCGGAAACTTGTCCTCCTCGTTCTTCTGGAAGTCGAGAAGGCGTGACTCAGCGCGGTCGCCCTCTGCGTCCGAACCCGAGGCGGAGTGGCACGGGGAGCCGGCCGAAGCCTCGGACACGCTCGGGCTGGGCGCGGCGGAGAGAGCCTTGTCCTGCTCGTCGCTCATCTTCAGGAAGGAGTCGAAGAAATTCATGCAGATCGGTGTGAGAGCAAAGCCTCGCGGTTACAGTAATCCTCCGGTGAGCGTAAGAGAGAGAGCGCGCAAAACGAGCGTTCGAGTCCCTCAGAGTCAGCCCGTCGCGCATGGAGGAGAGCGCGGGTCCACTGATCGGAGAGAGAGAGAGAGAGATGAGGAGGCACTGGTCGAGCACAGAGGATCACTGCGCTCTTATATGTGGAGGAGGAGAGGCGGAGGACAGGCGGAGCACTGCCCGCCCCTAAAGTAAGTAATCCTTTTTATTGAGGGAAACATCGGCAGTTGTACTCAAATGTGAACGAAGAAACTTCATGTTCAAACGGTGCAGAATGTCTATGCAGAGTTATTATATATAAATACTTTACCCTGACAAAGATAACAATTACAAATACAACTTTTTCTAACAGTATAAAAATGGTTGGAGACACTAAATCTGCCTCATAATACACGTATCGACTATAAAACTATAGATACTCAAATTGAAAGTGCTTTGCATGGGAATCACAGCATGAAATAAAAAGAAACAAAAAAGCATTGCCAGCAAGAATAACTGGGCATGAAATAAATGATGCTTTAATAAAAACAAGTCTTAAAAAAAACAAGATTCTAACAGTATAACAATAAAAAAACTGAAATAAAGACATAGATGAAAGTAATGAAATGGACAAGATGGAATAGTTGTTCGGACGGCGCTCAGTCAACGTAAGCACGACTATAAACGTGAGGGCCGCATGGGAACTAAATGAGTGTTTTGCCTGTTTGGCATTAAGCCGTGGAAGTTGTAGTTTATCTTAACCGAAGGATCTCAGCTCCCTGTTTGGTTCTCAGCAAAGTTATTTCGTGACATAAATACAAACAGCAGAATTTTCAAATCTATTCTGAAAGAGACCAGCAGCCAGTGGAGACATGAAAGAACTGGTGAAATGTGTTCTGACATTCTAGTTTTCAGGTTCAGTAGGTACAGATGCAGTTCTATGTGAGTACAGGTGAGGTTCTATGTGGGTACAGATACAGTTCTATGCGGGTACAGGTGAGGTTCTATGTGGGTACAGATGCAGTTCTATGCGGGTACAGGTGAGATTCTATGTGGGTACAGATGCAGTTCTATGCGGGTACAGGTGAGGTTCTATGTGGGTACAGATGCAGTTCTATGCGGGTACAGGTGAGGTTCTATGTGGGTACATATGCAGTTCTATGCGGGTACAGGTGAGGTTCTATGTGGGTACAGATGCAGTTCTATGCTGGTACAGGTGAGGTTCTATGTGGGTACAGATGCAGTTCTATGGGGAACAGATGATGTCATATGTAGTGTCAGTGTCAGCAGTACTATGTAGATGCACAAGGGTAGTGGCAGTCAACAAGTCCATTGAGGACTTATGGAAGACTGCACCCTTACTCTTTTACTGACTCCAGCCTTAGGGCGAAGAAGTCAGCCACAATGAACTTTGGCCACTCTTGTTGTCCAGGAACCTAATTTGGGGTACGATTACGCCACTATACCTCCTGAGACCGAGGTCTCTGGTTGTCCCTGTGTCCCCAGGTGGGCTCTTTGGTGTCACAGTGGATGACTTGTAGACACAAATCCATCACCCTCTGCTGAGTGATCACCCTCTGCTGAGGTCCTCGGACAACTCATTCGGTTTTCTACTCAGTGGGTCATCCGGACGAACTGGCTGGCCTACACAATTCAGTTTTTGCAATACCCCTAGGTTTCAAGGCATGGTTTATCCACTGCGTCCCAGACAGGACCTTTACTCCTGTGAGAGAAGATTGCTGCCCTGTTGGAAAGAAGTAGTCAAGCTGGCCATACTTCCTGGGGTATCTTGGATCTAAGGTGTCTGAAACGTTACTTGGCCAAGTTTTGATTGAAGATGGAGACGATCCACAGCATTGTAGCCTGCATTCGTCGTGGTGATTGGTTTGCAACCAAAGACCTGAAGGTCACGTACTTCCATGTAGTGCTTTATCAACACAAACCCTTTCTGAGGTTCTTTTTGAGGGGCAGGCCCCTTGCTCCTTTACAAAGGCCGGTTCGCTGGGGAGGGATCCGTACCCCTGCTTATAATAGTACTTTGGCTATGGCTTTGCTCTCGAGTCCCGAGTTTAGCATGGTGTCGAGTTTGACTGTGTCTGACACTAGCTCCTCTGTTGTCTCTGACGGTTGTTCAATCCAGCAAAACACTCGACATATGTTGGAGAAAATGACTGAAAGGGAACATCAAGGTTACTGGAAGAAACTAGAGCCATGCCCTTGAGGTCAGTTAATCTGCGGTGCCATGAGGTAAGCGTTTTGTATCCAGCTGGTTAATGAACCTCGATAACAAAGTACTATTTGGCCCATTGGAGAACTCTGAGCACCTCTCTGCTGTCTCCTTTAAAAACATGCAGGTGCGCACACACGCCAGCCTACAGTAGAAGAGCGTGGAGAGAAAGCCACTGGAAGAGGAGCTGCTGTCCTGTCACACAGTGCTCAATCACTAATGAAGATTGAAGTGCCTCGTGCTCATCAATCCAGGGAAGTGAGCATACAAACAGGAAACCACCAGTGATTAACACAGGGATGATAATTACCAACTGTATGAAAGAACACCAGTGCTGTCAGATGAGGAGATAACAAAGGACACCAAGGAGTCCCTGACCTGGAATGCCTTCAGGAGGAATCATCCCCTGTTACACCTGAAGAAACCATCTCTAGTGAGCCTCAATAAAATGATTGGGAGCTTTCGAGTTACCTTCCTCTACTTCTTAGAAGCTCTTTATTTGGTAACAAATATAGCTGTGCAATCTAAAAATCTGTTTAGGAGCCTTTATTTAGGATATGAATATGAGCACAAAGCAGAGAACGCGCGAGTGTTCCATTGTAAACTATTAATTACGAAACTCATTTTCTCCTTCCAAAGAACCAAATTCTGGCATTAATTGGCAATTTCATGAACAATAGTTTCCACAAAACATACTTTGAAAAACCAACAACAGTCACATATTACCACTATTTAGCAATTTAATATGTGCATTAAAAGTGAAACTCTCTCTCCTGTGAGCTCTGGATCTGAGCAACCATTCCATACTTAACTTCCAAACTACCGTATTACATTACATTTCTTAAAGGAACGAAACAACAATAAACAACAGTGTTAGATACACAACAGAAACTAAACTTTTATTGCCAGCTTTTTTACTCTTTGTCCCTGACCTTGGGACAGATGCACTGGCACAGGAAGAAATGCTTATATGCATTTTTCCAATTGAGCCTCCCAATACAGGTTCTGTGCAAGGTCAGGGAGAATGAGCACAAGTTGCTTCTGATTGCACCCTTCTGGCCCAACAGATCTTGGTTATTTAGTTACTTCATAAATGTAATTAAATGTAATCAAACTCCTTTCACAAGTAAGATTGTTTGTTTCAAAAGTAATGATTGATTATTTGTCAAGTAATTAGTTATATTACTAATTATTTTACCCCTTCCCCAACCTCCCCAAAAACGAACAATTATTAATAATAATAGCTATTTAGCTCATTCATGTGAATTTCATGTGCATCATGAAAAGAATTCAATGTTTTGGATGAGGGGACTAGGATATATAGGGCACTGGGATATATATTGTATATATGCGCTTCCTCAGCATCTCTGTAACGCATCTCTTGAACAGTAGCTAAAATTTAATGACCATTTTCAAAATTATAATGCATTTTGTTTTTCTAAAAAAGTAATTTGATTACAGTAACTAATAACCAAGTAATACGTTACTGCTGAACACTGCTTGTGACAGTCCCTCTTTTGTTGATCCTCTGAGGTAAGACATGCTCACTCAAAGGGGGTGGGGCTTCAGGCACCCATGGCCGGACCTTTGGGCTCTTCACGTATGCCATCCTGCTATGGTAGACCCCCAGTTTTAGTAGTAAGGACTTCCTATGCTGGGAAGTGAAGTCGGTTCATTGATTGATGGGGCATGCCCTAGTGGAAAGCACACTAGTGTCGTGCTAACCTTTATCCTGGAGGGGTTCGATCGGGGACTGTCCCCTTTGTCCCTCAAGGTCTACACAGCCGCGATTACCCTTGGGTCGACGGAATATTGGTTGGAACAATGAGATTTGACAGTGAGTCTCCATGGGCTGTCTATCGATGAGTCCTGCCTGGAATTCGGGATTCGTGGCCAAGGTCCCATCTGTTCCCTTCCAGGACCAGGTTTGCCCCTGCAAGCTCTGATTAGGGAGCTGGCAGACCCAGCTCAGGGTTCACTCCATTCCATTAGGGCCCTGCATGGACCGAACTTGGGAGTTTTGCAACTCTCAGCAGCTTTCCATATGCTACGGAGATCAGCATTGAGGATGCGCTGTTTCCAAGCAGCCGTTAGCTAACTGGACAAAAAAAAAACTGCAATATCACATAGGGCTACGTCACCTACCCTACCGACATATCCACTGAAGCAGGAAAATATGCTCACCCCACGGGAATAAAGACAACTAACTGGATAAGAACCTGACTCATAACGACATCATTCTAGAGGCCAGATCGATCTATATTGTCAGGATCTCCTCTTTTTGGTTTCTCAACAAAGCTTAAAAAATTTGTTTCTGCTGGATCAAAGCTATTTCACTCTTTTGACCCAAACCATCATCCAAAATAGGTGAGAATCCCCAACAGCCAACCCTTCCCAATCTTTCTCCCACATCATTTCCTGTCTCTCTCTACTGTCCTGTCAAATTAATCAATAAAAGCAATTGACACAAAAATAAATGTTTAGAATACGTACAGCATGAATTTCCCTGAACACACTCAGTCTGCCATCCAGTGAAATGGTCTCTGGCAGCAGTGTAGCATCTAACGACAGGCAACTAGCATCCTGTGCTTCACACTCACTGTAGGGCTGGGAAACTTCTCAACTTTATTTCAAGCCCCAGTGTTAAGAACCAGGAGGCAAACAGTGAAAGTCAACTGTTAAATCATGTCCCTGACTGATCTAGACTTCTGCTCGTTCTGAGCTTTCATCCATGTGTGAAACGTGTGTTGTCAAGAATTTAGTTTGCAATGTCATGCCGCAGCACAACACACTAAACACAAACAGTACATTGCTCCCCAGAATACACGATTATCTAATAACAATGTGCCAATGCAGGCTGAGACATCGCTGCCTCACTGGCGATGAGGAGAACATCAGACAAATGGATAATCGGCTAGATTTGGATAAACATGTTTAGAAACCGTGGCACATACCAAACTGTGAGCTCTGTGTACCGTTACATCATTACTTAATTCTTGACTTTAGCGTGACTTTAATTAAGGTTTTGACACTTGAAAGGTGGTGATTTTTCGTGATTTTTTTTTCTCCAGATTGCAGGTGTGTTGGTTCATAGCACCCTGGCAAGGAGCGGCTGTCCGATTCCGGAAGAGCTTCTGCATGAGGAGTTATTTTGGACTTTTCCTCAAGGCTGCTGAGGGGCCGTCAGAAGTGAGAAGAAACGCTGGTTCAGTTACTCATACTTTGGACAGTGCCGGGCTCTCTAGATGTCTTGCCCAAGCGCTAGATTGCCAAGAGTCAACACTTGAACCGTGTGGCTGGACTCTGATCTGAGGAGGCAAACACTGGATGCAGAGGACCGTGTGGAGAGGGGCTTTCTGCCCGGCCTGCACGTCTGTCCTCCAGCTCTGAGGGGAAACTCACAGACAGGTGCAAAATCATTTCTCACAAGTCTGGGCCACAGCTTGCTTCATCTTTCCTCTTGTTTTTCTGTTTCTCAAGAGAAAAGCTCTGACCCTCCAAGCAGATGGGAGTTCCTCAAATTCTTCACACAGACTCTACTGCATGGTTGCCAAGAAGACCTTACAGTTCACGTCATACATCTCTAGAACAGGGTCACAGCCAGGCAAATTCAAAACATAATGAATTTAATGAATAAATGTTTTCTGTAGTTTCACTCGGCTAATTTTCTGTTTATTTTTGTTCTGATTCCTGTAAAGTTTGTTTTCTCCTGTAAAGCAAAACCAGAACTGCAAGAGAGGGAGGAGATAGCTAGGTCTGCTTACTCGACTGTAGTTTAGACTTGAGCTACACAATATCAGCACACTCTCCATTTGTGTAAGAAAGCAGTTCGTGCCGATGATAATCCTGTGATTTGACCACGTTTTCTGCTTAAGCCTCGAACGGACAACCTTCTAACTGTAAGGCAAAAGTGCTACCCACAGTGCTGCCCTTGCACTGGATCAGAGCATTCCCAAATGTAGAGGTTTTAAAATGGAATTTTATTGGTCATTTGTAGTCATGTGACTGGACTCCACCAACTCTTGGTATCCGAGGGATTTTATTTACTTGTTTGTGTCAAGTGAGCTTGTGTAATGATGGGCTGTGCCTGGATCCTCTTGAGTGTCTGACCAACTAACTGTGTTTTGGGGGTAATAATAATTGTATTTATGTATATCTTTCAGGAGTTGAGCCCCTTCCGGTGGAGGGATACCCATGTGCACCTTGAATGGTGGTGACTGTGTGGTGCCACAGCGGGGTGGGGTTTAGGGCTTAAGGCTTGAGTGCGGTCAAGTCAGCTCCTTGCTTCATGGCAAAATAAATCATGTATATCTGCGTGATGATTGTGTTTACACTCTTTTAAAGAGAGTGCGCTTACTTGCTTTATCCTGCTTTGAAACTCCTAGGGTGGTGTTGAAGGGGTTCTTTGAGTTAACTCCCCGGTACACATTGTCAACTTACCTTTGAAGTCTTCCTAGAAAGATATCAGCAAGTACTGTCTAGCAAGCGGTTTTATTTTCTGTATGTAGTTTTAGGTATATATTTTTTGCTTGTGTCGTAGTGTGGGTAATTTGAGCAGTGGTGTCATGGTTGAGAGATTTCCCATGCATAAGTGTTTTATTGGTGCCACATGAGAATAAATCGAACGACAGAATGAATAAATAAACAAAAAAAACAAAACATTCTAACAAACCCTGATTCTAATCAAATGCCAAATAAATATACTTAACAGCTAAATCGCAATATGCTCAATTTATTTTATCCCTAACTAAATGGACTACATGCAGTCCCTGAACCCTGACCCTATCTAGTTAATGCTAGTGAAGGATCGGCTGTGTATTGTGCCCTGTCGTCCGTCTCGATCCTTGTAGCATATCATTTTTACCCTGTTGCATCGGGTGGTGTCAGGTCCATGAAGTTATTCAATCAGTCAATACGAAGTACATTTCATTATATTATTTGATATTAATAAAGATGTCTTGGGTCTTCAATGAAAACATAAAACCACAAGCGGAGCGGTCACATCAATATTCACATGTGCAAGCAGCTCAGAGGTTCTCTCCTTCACGGGTCCTATTTAATCATCTTCTCATCGTACCTTTATTTCCCTGTTGGTTTGCGTGAGAGCATTGGAATAACGTCCATCAAGCAAACAACATCTAGACTGACGCTGGGGCTAGTGCCAAGTTTAACCTGATGGTCCACAGTGGCCCAGAGTGACCAGCCATGACATTGGCTCTGGATTTCCTCTTCTGTCCTTTCGGTCCTGCACCTCTAATACACTGAGCTCTGAGACTTCAAAAGAAACACGCGGTTCTCAATCATTTATAAGTGTTATCTCTTCTATCGCACAAGCTGCTGTGTTATCAAACCATAAAGCAAACGGAATGAAGCTTGATTTTTTTTACAGCCAGTGCTCCCTGTTTCTTGGCTTTGGTCTTTATTTGAAGACATGTCAATTTTCTCGCTCTTATCAACTTCTGGTTTCGGTTTGAGTGAAATACCTGCGAGGATCCAGTCAGACAAGGATGGGAACCCTGAAACATCCCGTCCTGTGGCCATGACAGAGGAACCAAAATGAGCGCGATCTGCTGACACGGAGTTGCTGTGGTAACAATAATGGCATGACGAGGTTTCAGAAGGCAGTGATTTTATTATTTGAAAAACAGGATGCTAATTAACAAGTAAAACTGACAGAGTTCAAGCCGCATGACTGAAGCTTTCTCTTTATCAGCCCATCATATGCTGCAGGTAGAAAGCAGATAAACTCAGATGATCATGTCACTGCAAGTGGAATGTGAAAGGGGCTTGCTTTAAGATTAAGTGTAACAGACTTTAGTGACGTCTGGACGAGTCATTGTTTAATTCCTGATTCAGTCTTAAACAAAGAACTCACTGCTGGATTGAACTTAATCAATGGTAACAGACAACCGTTGAGTCAGAAACTCGATCTGCGTACTCTCATTCTCTCAAATACTTTCCAAAAAGATTACTCGTAATGTTCTTCACCATAATTTGAAGCAGCAAATCATCATATCTTCTGCTCATGAAACAGATCTTCATGCCAAGTAGTTCATCTACATGGTTCTTTGAAGCATTTATATTTGGCAAAATAAGCTAATATTCAGAGTAAACAGTTGAGTTGATCCTTCGGCAGTACCCCAAAGATCAAAACCTCTACTGGAGTAATACATTTCAGACATTTTTACTGGATTACTTTGATAAGCTGCAGGCCAGGAAGATGCTTTCCGTCTTCACAGAACTTCTCTGCGTGCCTAATCACAATTCTAACGTTTGTTAGAATTGTAAAAATTTCCACATCTAGTATTTTGAACAAGCTCTATGATTTTTAATGACACACCAAGTTTTGCAGCATCGATCTTTCCCCATTGCTCAAGAAGAACCTCTTTCAGAGCTGGATGCTGGATGGAGAGCGATGCTTCAGAATGATCGATCGGGTTCAGATCAGGAGATGGTCGATCACCGTCACCATAATCTCCATTAGAAATTCACACAGTAAAATCCTAAGAGTTAAATTAACTCTACTCAGAGTATATTTGGTCCCACTCTATATAGAGTTAAACCGACTCTGAGAAAGAGTAATTTAATAATCTATTTTATTTCCAAATCTGCATGGAAAATGCAAACTAAATATTAACTATTCAGAGAGGGACCAAGTCCACTCCAGAAAGAGTAAAAACAGACAAAAATAGACTGTTTAGTTCAAATAGACTTATTTAAATAACTCTCCTTCAGAGTTGGTTTAACTCTATATAGAGTGGGACCAAATACACTCTGAGTAGAGTTAATTTAACTCTTA
>SRMA01026071.1:307239-350559 GCA_007224835.1 Danionella cerebrum | reverse complement strand
AGGTGAGGTTCTATGTGGGTACAGATGCAGTTCTCTGTGAGTACAGGTGAGGTTCTATGTGGGTACAGATGAAGTTCTATGCGGGTACAGGTGAGGTTCTATGTGGGTACAGATGCAGTTCTATGCGGGTACAGGTGAGGTTCTATGTGGGTACAGATGCAGTTAGTTCTATGCGGGTTCAGGTGAGGTTCTATGTGGGTACAGATGCAGTTCTATGCGGGTACAAGTGAGGTTCTATGTGGGTACAGATGCAGTTCTATGCGGGTACAGGTGAGGTTCTATGTGGGTACAGATGCAGTTCTATGCGGGTACAGGTGAGGTTCTATGTGGGTACAGATGCAGTTCTATGCGGGTACAGGTGAGGTTCTATGTGGGTACAGATGCAGTTAGTTCTATGCGGGTACAGGTGAGGTTCTATGTGGGTACAGATGCATTTCTCTGTGAGTACAGGTGAGGTTCTATGTGGGTACAGATGCAGTTCTATGCGGGTACAGGTGAGGTTCTATGTGGGTACAGGTGAGGTTCTATGTGGGTACGGATGCAGTTCTATGCGGGTACAGGTGAGGTTCTATATGGGTACAGATGCAGTTCTATGCGGATACAGGTGAGGTTCTATGTGGGTACAGATGCAGTTCTATGCGGGTACAGGTGAAGTTCTATGTGGGTACAAATGCAGTTCTATGTGGGTACAGATGCAGTTCTATGCGGGTACAGGTGAGGTTCTATGTGGGTACAGATGCAGTTCTATGCGGGTACAGGTGAGGTTCTATGTGGGTACATATGCAGTTCTATGCGGGTACAGGTGAGGTTCTATGTGGGTACAGATGCAGTTCTATGCTGGTACAGGTGAGGTTCTATGTGGGTACAGATGCAGTTCTATGGGGAACAGATGATGTCATATGTAGTGTCAGTGTCAGCAGTACTATGTAGATGCACAAGGGTAGTGGCAGTCAACAAGTCCATTGAGGACTTATGGAAGACTGCACCCTTACTCTTTTACTGACTCCAGCCTTAGGGCGAAGAAGTCAGCCACAATGAACTTTGGCCACTCTTGTTGTCCAGGAACCTAATTTGGGGTACGATTACGCCACTATACCTCCTGAGACCGAGGTCTCTGGTTGTCCCTGTGTCCCCAGGTGGGCTCTTTGGTGTCACAGTGGATGACTTGTAGACACAAATCCATCACCCTCTGCTGAGTGATCACCCTCTGCTGAGGTCCTCGGACAACTCATTCGGTTTTCTACTCAGTGGGTCATCCGGACGAACTGGCTGGCCTACACAATTCAGTTTTTGCAATACCCCTAGGTTTCAAGGCATGGTTTATCCACTGCATCCCAGACAGGACCTTTACTCCTGTGAGAGAAGATTGCTGCCCTGTTGGAAAGAAGTAGTCAAGCTGGCCATACTTCCTGGGGTATCTTGGATCTAAGGTGTCTGAAACGTTACTTGGCCAAGTTTTGATTGAAGATGGAGACGATCCACAGCATTGTAGCCTGCATTCGTCGTGGTGATTGGTTTGCAACCAAAGACCTGAAGGTCACGTACTTCCATGTAGTGCTTTATCAACACAAACCCTTTCTGAGGTTCTTTTTGAGGGGCAGGCCCCTTGCTCCTTTACAAAGGCCGGTTCGCTGGGGAGGGATCCGTACCCCTGCTTATAATAGTACTTTGGCTATGGCTTTGCTCTCGAGTCCCGAGTTTAGCATGGTGTCGAGTTTGACTGTGTCTGACACTAGCTCCTCTGTTGTCTCTGACGGTTGTTCAATCCAGCAAAACACTCGACATATGTTGGAGAAAATGACTGAAAGGGAACATCAAGGTTACTGGAAGAAACTAGAGCCATGCCCTTGAGGTCAGTTAATCTGCGGTGCCATGAGGTAAGCGTTTTGTATCCAGCTGGTTAATGAACCTCGATAACAAAGTACTATTTGGCCCATTGGAGAACTCTGAGCACCTCTCTGCTGTCTCCTTTAAAAACATGCAGGTGCGCACACACGCCAGCCTACAGTAGAAGAGCGTGGAGAGAAAGCCACTGGAAGAGGAGCTGCTGTCCTGTCACACAGTGCTCAATCACTAATGAAGATTGAAGTGCCTCGTGCTCATCAATCCAGGGAAGTGAGCATACAAACAGGAAACCACCAGTGATTAACACAGGGATGATAATTACCAACTGTATGAAAGAACACCAGTGCTGTCAGATGAGGAGATAACAAAGGACACCAAGGAGTCCCTGACCTGGAATGCCTTCAGGAGGAATCATCCCCTGTTACACCTGAAGAAACCATCTCTAGTGAGCCTCAATAAAATGATTGGGAGCTTTCGAGTTACCTTCCTCTACTTCTTAGAAGCTCTTTATTTGGTAACAAATATAGCTGTGCAATCTAAAAATCTGTTTAGGAGCCTTTATTTAGGATATGAATATGAGCACAAAGCAGAGAACGCGCGAGTGTTCCATTGTAAACTATTAATTACGAAACTCATTTTCTCCTTCCAAAGAACCAAATTCTGGCATTAATTGGCAATTTCATGAACAATAGTTTCCACAAAACATACTTTGAAAAACCAACAACAGTCACATATTACCACTATTTAGCAATTTAATATGTGCATTAAAAGTGAAACTCTCTCTCCTGTGAGCTCTGGATCTGAGCAACCATTCCATACTTAACTTCCAAACTACCGTATTACATTACATTTCTTAAAGGAACGAAACAACAATAAACTACAGTGTTAGATACACAACAGAAACTAAACTTTTATTGCCAGCTTTTTTACTCTTTGTCCCTGACCTTGGGACAGATGCACTGGCACAGGAAGAAATGCTTATATGCATTTTTCCAATTGAGCCTCCCAATACAGGTTCTGTGCAAGGTCAGGGAGAATGAGCACAAGTTGCTTCTGATTGCACCCTTCTGGCCCAACAGATCTTGGTTATTTAGTTACTTCATAAATGTAATTAAATGTAATCAAACTCCTTTCACAAGTAAGATTGTTTGTTTCAAAAGTAATGATTGATTATTTGTCAAGTAATTAGTTATATTACTAATTATTTTACCCCTTCCCCAACCTCCCCAAAAACGAACAATTATTAATAATAATAGCTATTTAGCTCATTCATGTGAATTTCATGTGCATCATGAAAAGAATTCAATGTTTTGGATGAGGGGACTAGGATATATAGGGCACTGGGATATATACTGTATATATGCGCTTCCTCAGCATCTCTGTAACGCATCTCTTGAACAGTAGCTAAAATTTAATGACCATTTTCAAAATTATAATGCATTTTGTTTTTCTAAAAAAGTAATTTGATTACAGTAACTAATAACCAATTAATACGTTACTGCTGAACACTGCTTGTGACAGTCCCTCTTTTGTTGATCCTCTGAGGTAAGACATGCTCACTCAAAGGGGGTGGGGCTTCAGGCACCCATGGCCGGACCTTTGGGCTCTTCACGTATGCCATCCTGCTATGGTAGACCCCCAGTTTTAGTAGTAAGGACTTCCTATGCTGGGAAGTGAAGTCGGTTCATTGATTGATGGGGCATGCCCTAGTGGAAAGCACACTAGTGTCGTGCTAACCTTTATCCTGGAGGGGTTCGATCGGGGACTGTCCCCTTTGTCCCTCAAGGTCTACACAGCCGCGATTACCCTTGGGTCGACGGAATATTGGTTGGAACAATGAGATTTGACAGTGAGTCTCCATGTGCTGTCTATCGATGAGTCCTGCCTGGAATTCGGGATTCGTGGCCAAGGTCCCATCTGTTCCCTTCCAGGACCAGGTTTGCCCCTGCAAGCTCTGATTAGGGAGCTGGCAGACCCAGCTCAGGGTTCACTCCATTCCATTAGGGCCCTGCATGGACCGAACTTGGGAGTTTTGCAACTCTCAGCAGCTTTCCATATGCTACGGAGATCAGCATTGAGGATGCGCTGTTTCCAAGCAGCCGTTAGCTAACTGGACAAAAAAAAAACTGCAATATCACATAGGGCTACGTCACCTACCCTACCGACATATCCACTGAAGCAGGAAAATATGCTCACCCCACGGGAATAAAGACAACTAACTGGATAAGAACCTGACTCATAACGACATCATTCTAGAGGCCAGATCGATCTATATTGTCAGGATCTCCTCTTTTTGGTTTCTCAACAAAGCTTAAAAAATTTGTTTCTGCTGGATCAAAGCTATTTCACTCTTTTGACCCAAACCATCATCCAAAATAGGTGAGAATCCCCTACAGCCAACCCTTCCCAATCTTTCTCCCACATCATTTCCTGTCTCTCTCTACTGTCCTGTCAAATTAATCAATAAAAGCAATTGACACAAAAATAAATGTTTAGAATACGTACAGCATGAATTTCCCTGAACACACTCAGTCTGCCATCCAGTGAAATGGTCTCTGGCAGCAGTGTAGCATCTAACGACAGGCAACTAGCATCCTGTGCTTCACACTCACTGTAGGGCTGGGAAACTTCTCAACTTTATTTCAAGCCCCAGTGTTAAGAACCAGGAGGCAAACAGTGAAAGTCAACTGTTAAATCATGTCCCTGACTGATCTAGACTTCTGCTCGTTCTGAGCTTTCATCCATGTGTGAAACGTGTGTTGTCAAGAATTTAGTTTGCAATGTCATGCCGCAGCACAACACACTAAACACAAACAGTACATTGCTCCCCAGAATACACGATTATCTAATAACAATGTGCCAATGCAGGCTGAGACATCGCTGCCTCACTGGCGATGAGGAGAACATCAGACAAATGGATAATCGGCTAGATTTGGATAAACATGTTTAGAAACCGTGGCACATACCAAACTGTGAGCTCTGTGTACCGTTACATCATTACTTAATTCTTGACTTTAGCGTGACTTTAATTAAGGTTTTGACACTTGAAAGGTGGTGATTTTTCGTGATTTTTTTTTCTCCAGATTGCAGGTGTGTTGGTTCATAGCACCCAGGCAAGGAGCGGCTGTCCGATTCCGGAAGAGCTTCTGCATGAGGAGTTATTTTGGACTTTTCCTCAAGGCTGCTGAGGGGCCGTCAGAAGTGAGAAGAAACGCTGGTTCAGTTACTCATACTTTGGACAGTGCCGGGCTCTCTAGATGTCTTGCCCAAGCGCTAGATTGCCAAGAGTCAACACTTGAACCGTGTGGCTGGACTCTGATCTGAGGAGGCAAACACTGGATGCAGAGGACCGTGTGGAGAGGGGCTTTCTGCCCGGCCTGCACGTCTGTCCTCCAGCTCTGAGGGGAAACTCACAGACAGGTGCAAAATCATTTCTCACAAGTCTGGGCCACAGCTTGCTTCATCTTTCCTCTTGTTTTTCTGTTTCTCAAGAGAAAAGCTCTGACCCTCCAAGCAGATGGGAGTTCCTCAAATTCTTCACACAGACTCTACTGCATGGTTGCCAAGAAGACCTTACAGTTCACGTCATACATCTCTAGAACAGGGTCACAGCCAGGCAAATTCAAAACATAATGAATTTAATGAATAAATGTTTTCCGTAGTTTCACTTGGCTAATTTTCTGTTTATTTTTGTTCTGATTCCTGTAAAGTTTGTTTTCTCCTGTAAAGCAAAACCAGAACTGCAAGAGAGGGAGGAGATACCTAGGTCTGCTTACTCGACTGTAGTTTAGAATTGAGCTACACAATATCAGCACACTCTCCATTTGTGTAAGAAAGCAGTTCGTGCCGATGATAATCCTGTGATTTGACCACGTTTTCTGCTTAAGCCTCGAACGGACAACCTTCTTACTGTAAGGCAAAAGTGCTACCCACAGTGCCGCCCTTGCACTGGATCAGAGCATTCCCAAATGTAGAGGTTTTAAAATGGAATTTTATTGGTCATTTGTAGTCATGTGACTGGACTCCACCAACTCTTGGTATCCGAGGGATTTTATTTACTTGTTTGTGTCAAGTGAGCTTGTGTAATGATGGGCTGTGCCTGGATCCTCTTGAGTGTCTGACCAACTAACTGTGTTTTGGGGGTAATAATAATTGTATTTATGTATATCTTTCAGGAGTTGACCCCCTTCCGGTGGAGGGATACCCATGTGCACCTTGAATGGTGGTGACTGTGTGGTGCCACAGCGGGGTGGGGTTTAGGGCTTAAGGCTTGAGTGCGGTCAAGTCAGCTCCTTGCTTCATGGCAAAATAAATCATGTATATCTGCGTGATGATTGTGTTTACACTCTTTTAAAGAGAGTGCGCTTACTTGCTTTATCCTGCTTTGAAACTCCTAGGGTGGTGTTGAAGGGGTTCTTTGAGTTATCTCCCCGGTACACATTGTCAACTTACCTTTGATGTCTTCCTAGAAAGATATCAGCAAGTACTGTCTAGCAAGCGGTTTTATTTTCTGTATGTAGTTTTAGGTATATATTTTTTGCTTGTGTCGTAGTGTGGGTAATTTGAGCAGTGGTGTCATGGTTGAGAGATTTCCCATGCATAAGTGTTTTATTGGTGCCACATGAGAATAAATCGAACGACAGAATGAATAAATAAACAAAAAAAACAAAACATTCTAACAAACCCTGATTCTAATCAAATGCCAAATAAACATGCTTAACAGCTAAATCGCAATAAGCTCAATTTATTTTATCCCTAACTAAATGGACTACATGCAGTCCCTGAACCCTGACCCTATCTAGTTAATGCTACTGAAGGATTGGCTGTGTATTGTGCCCTGTCGTCCGTCTCGATCCTTGTAGCATATCATTTTTACCCTGTTGCATCGGGTGGTGTCAGGTCCATGAAGTTATTCAATCAGTCAATACGAAGTACATTTCATTATATTATTTGATATTAATAAAGATGTCTTGGGTCTTCAATGAAAACATAAAACCACAAGCGGTCACATCAATATTCACATCTGCAAGCAGCTCAGAGGTTCTCTCCTTCACGGGTCCTATTTAATCATCTTCTCATCGTACCTTTATTTCCCTGTTGGTTTGCGTGAGAGCATTGGAATAACGTCCATCAAGCAAACAACATCTAGACTGACGCTGGGGCTAGTGCCAAGTTTAACCTGATGGTCCACAGTGGCCCAGAGTGACCAGCCATGACATTGGCTCTGGATTTCCTCTTCTGTCCTTTCGGTCCTGCACCTCTAATACACTGAGCTCTGAGACTTCAAAAGAAACACGCGGTTCTCAATCATTTATAAGTGTTATCTCTTCTATCGCACAAGCTGCTGTGTTATCAAACCATAAAGCAAACGGAATGAAGCTCTTGATTTTTTTTAAAGCCAGTGCTCCCTGTTTCTTGGCTTTGGTCTTTATTTGAAGACATGTCAATTTTCTCGCTCTTATCAACTTCTGGTTTCGGTTTGAGTGAAATACCTGCGAGGATCCAGTCAGACAAGGATGGGAACCCTGAAACATCCCGTCCTGTGGCCATGACAGAGGAACCAAAATGAGCGCGATCTGCTGACACGGAGTTGCTGTGGTAACAATAATGGCATGACGAGGTTTCAGAAGGCAGTGATTTTATTATTTGAAAAACAGGATGCTAATTAACAAGTAAAACTGACAGAGTTCAAGCCGCATGACTGAAGCTTTCTCTTTATCAGCCCATCATATGCTGCAGGTAGAAAGCAGATAAACTCAGATGATCATGTCACTGCAAGTGGAATGTGAAAGGGGTTTGCTTTAAGATTAAGTGTAACAGACTTTAGTGACGTCTGGACGAGTCATTGTTTAATTCCTGATTCAGTCTTAAACAAAGAACTCACTGCTGGATTGAACTTAATCAATGGTAACAGACAACCGTTGAGTCAGAAACTCGATCTGCGTACTCTCATTCTCTCAAATACTTTCCAAAAAGATTACTCGTAATGTTCTTCACCATAATTTGAAGCAGCAAATCATCATATCTTCTGCTCATGAAACAGATCTTCATGCCAAGTAGTTCATCTACATGGTTCTTTGAAGCATTTATATTTGGCAAAATAAGCTAATATTCAGAGTAAACAGTTGAGTTGATCCTTCGGCAGTACCCCAAAGATCAAAACCTCTACTGGAGTAATACATTTCAGACATTTTTACTGGATTACTTTGATAAGCTGCAGGCCAGGAAGATGCTTTCCGTCTTCACAGAACTTCTCTGCGTGCCTAATCACAATTCTAACGTTTGTTAGAATTGTAAAAATTTCCACATCTAGTATTTTGAACAAGCTCTATGATTTTTAATGACACACCAAGTTTTGCAGCATCGATCTTTCCCCATTGCTCAAGAAGAACCTCTTTCAGAGCTGGATGCTGGATGGAGAGCGATGCTTCAGAATGATCGATCGGGTTCAGATCAGGAGATGGTCGATCACCGTCACCATAATCTCCATTAGAAATTCAGACATGTGTTTGGGATCATTCCTTCTGCAGCCCCACACAAGGACACTGTCACCACGTTTCACTGTGGGCACCAGGCAGCTCCTAAACAGCCAGAAGTGCAAAAGTGAAGACTCCTCTAGAAGACTGCTAACTTCTTTTCATTTGGACTTCTATATTTCTGGCTGACTGGGAAAATCAGATTGACTTTTTCAGACTCACTGTGAAATTCACTGTTTCTTCAATTTGCTGATGATGACTGATACTCCTCATAATGGCATTGTAAAAGAAGAGCTGAGATGAATATAACGAGAGACACCTTCCCACTCTTTCTGAAGATTGGAGAGACAGTACACTAAAAGCATAAACTCTAACAGACAGTTGTTGGAGGAGTCTGTTTGGGGGGGGGGGGTCTGGTGCTGCTGCTGATGCCTATTGTGAACTTTGTCTCTGACTCACACAGATGCCCACTGTCCCTCTCTTTCACAGGCTCACTCGAGTGTGAGACCCTGTGAGCCGCTGGTGCGCGCCTCCTTAATTACACATCTAGATTTCCCTTCTGCTTCACCGGTGCTTTCACACATCCATCAGCATCACAGCTCACACTGTGAGATTCGCCGAACAATGGTGTGCTCATAGGAGCGCAGTGAATGAGTTCACAGAAGTTCAGATATTACTACAGAGAGTAGATCTTGAGATGAGGATCTGTGAAAGGGCTCTTCCACCGTGCTCTGTGTTGCTTGTTCCAACACAGCGAAGATGTGACGATTGTGAAACATTATAGATCAATTCAATGTTCGAAGCTCGGTGGGCGCTTTTTTCTTCTCCTAGTAACAGACACACTACTATTATGGAAGCCGTATTACTCGGTTATAAACTCAACCGAATGGCCCACCATCCTCGGCACGCCTGTCACGCACGAGTGATTGTACACACCCGACGGGAGACTGACAGAGTATCAACAGCAGTTTTAACACATTCCAATAATTGGCAAAGCAGTGGATGTTATTCTGAGCACCATGGAAGTGCGTGGAGTCTGGTGTAGTCTCCAGTGAGCGCTTGATCTTGCTGTTGGTTTCCAGAGGTCATAGTGTCCCTCAGGGAAGCTGAGAATTACCCAGAGGAGAGAAGCTGCAGGTGAGTACCCAAGGTGAGCATGTACCACCAGGCACGAGCAAGGGAACTGCTTCGAGTGTAAACCGATAACTTGTGGGTGGAGATCGCACACCAACAATAACACTCTTGGACGAACGCGCCTTCTGGATCTAGAGAGTAAGCACAACACAGGAACAGTTGTTGGGCATAAAAAACTTACAAAGACACCGGGGAAGAAATCCAGTGAGGAGGTTCCGGTATTAACACGGGGCTTCAAAAAGCACTTGAGCTAGGGCCCTCATGATAGTGGCCGGGGGTTTGTTGTGTGCGTATTCAGCCCAGGGAAGCTGGACGCAACACGTAGCAAGATTTTGCAATTGGCCATGGTTCTGATTGTTGTAGATAGCAGAGAAAACCCTGACAAAAGTTTCTACCAATCTGCTCTGTAAATTGAGCTCCTGAATCTAAAAGCACATTATGTGGCAAACACAATACTTGTTTCACCACAACCTGAGCTGTCTCCTGCACCTAGAGACCAACAAAGCTGAAAAAAATGGGTTGTTGAACATCCCTGAGACAGAGCGGTCCCTATCTGTTCCCTTTTTTCTCTTTAATTCTCTCTACTAAGTACCTGATCTCCAACGTCCCCTGAGCATACGAGCTCAGTAACACAAAGCATAAAGGAAACCATTATTATTATTATTGTTGTTGTTGTTATTATGAAACTGGTTAGGTTGAATAAAGAAACTATATATATGTATTTGCCGCCTATGTTTTGTGTACGTTCTGGTACCTTGTTAATGTGTGTTCTGTGAGCAGAAAGTGAAGCTCTCACCTCTCGCTTGGTACTCAATCTTTCAAATTGTGTGCATGCATTACTCCTAACGTATCCAGTCATATTAGGATGCAATGTCCATTTAACTAGTGGACCTACTTAAAACAACTCCTCCCACTGTGTGTGCCAAAACCCGCTCGTAAGGATTGATAAATCCGGATCCAGAATTCCCTGGGTTTGAGTTTATGCAACTCAAGGAAAGCCAAAGAAAACCCAGCAAGAAGTTTGTAGACAGAAAGTGCTAGGCACAACCCTCAACAAACAACTTCCTCCTTCAGTTTTAAAGGGAGACCTCAAGATAACGAAGAACATCAGCAAGCTGCAGTGAAATGACCCTTCCCCTAGGCAGGGTCAACCGAAAGTGAAGATCCTTCAACTATCGAAAAAGATCGATGCCATTTCGTTGTACACAATAATCTACAACAGGTATGCTGCTACTAGAAACATGTCTCACTGTCCTGAAGCTGGACCATACTTCACCACAGTTAGGACAAAACAAGACGTACGCCAGACTCACCTAATGCTTCTTCTTGGTAGGAATGTACAGCGATGTACAAGTCGTGTACAACTTTTGCAAGTCGTGCCTCTAATATCAACTTACCAGAACAGTGCTAAGACAGACAGAGCAGCTGCCTATTATGGAAACCATCTTTACGAGGACTGCAATGGATATTGTTGGTTCAGTCAGTTCGAAAGATTCAAATTCGTGGCTCATCTTACCTTTGTTCACATACAGAGAAGTCCCTAAGGCATCAACCAGATTCTCCACATGTAAACTCCCCCTTACATGACCCTACGGGCTTCGTCCTGAAAGTGAGACAGATTATCCAAGAAGTGAATGAGAACATGTCTGTCGCTCAAGCATCCCAGAAATGCTCCTACGACCATACTTATTAAAGTAAGTAAGTACATAAAACCAAACTTACCGAGAACCAGAAAGTGCAGTAGAGGGACCAATAACCTGCTGAATAAGCAGAAGTTGTAACAATCCTCCTGGTGAAGGGTTGCTGGAATTACATTGCATACAAATCACACAGGAAAACTCATTTCACAGACTGCACTGAAGGCCACCCCCAGGGACCAAAGACCTTTGTCTTGACTGAGATCAACCTATTCAGCGCAGCGCAAATCTATAAAGTCGTATAAAAAGCACATTTTACTGTTATTAAGCACATTTGCATATGAATGTAAAAATTTTCAATGTACCATACGTTTAAGCCTCTGTTTAGCACCCGGTATAGAGAGACCCATACGAGGAATCTGTGCTCTGCATTGCACCCGTCCAGGCGCGAACACACAGCAGTGTGCAAACACACCATAAACACACACCTGCAGCAGAAGCAGCAAGAGCTGCAGGGCCCGGAGAGCAGTGGAGGAAGCTGGTGGGGCCACGGTTGTGGTTGTCACAAAGAGTAGGTTTTCCACATCGAGCCACAAACCTTCTGATAACCAGTTAATATGCTTATCCCAGAGACCAAAATTTCCCCGCCCCCTGCAACCTGCCCGCAATATCATTTTATAAACACTAGAGAGTGATGTAGACCCCATTGTGACTTCTCCACTTGTGTTTTGATTTTATAAATAATCTCCATCTGCTCTTAGCTGAAAGCACAGGTAGATCTATTTCTGCTCTTCTTTGTTGAATCGTTCATGATTTGTTTCGTGTTGGTGTCTGTTTTGCTGATGATGCAGATGCTCAGATAACGTCACTCCAGAAACGCTCTGCCACCAAACCGACCAATACCACAGGGTTTGTGTCTACGCTGCTCAAATTTACAAGTTTTGGGAGGTGTCTTTCAAGCTCTTGAATAGCATTCTTGCTTAGACTTGGTGCAAAAGAATAAATGGGGATTAATTTGGACTTTTTGTTGTTTACTGTTGGGAGGTGGACACTCAGAGCAAACGTTCACAACCTACTAATGGTCAAATATCCCAATAAGACTGGTACCGTCAGAGAGAATGTGAGCACTTCCAGAGTCGTAAGAAACCAATGCTACGAGAGGGAGAAAGATCAACAACAGAGGGAAAAAGAGGCCTCTTAGTAAGATTGATGTGCCAATAAAAGTTGCACAGTCACTTCCTGTTGACCTCCTTCTGTGAACATCATTTGGAAATGACCTCCATTTCAACAACGTCCCAAATAAGAGGATGCTAGCGCACTCTGACCTTTGATGAAGGAGTCTTTTCTTGTGATGGTTAGGTTTAGTTCAATACAAAAGTTAGTTGTGACTGATTCATCTTGCTGTCAAGAAGCACTGATTTGTTTTCAAAGTCAATCCGTAGCGAGCATAGCTGCTGGAATTTTAAAAAGGATAGTTACCAGGGCTGTAGCCGTATCTATTATTCGTGCTGTGTATAGTTGATTAAGACTTTATGACTTTTATAAATTCTATGGAAAGACGAGTTAAATATGTAGTGTTTTCGCCTTAGGGCCAACTTTAATGACTAAATAGACGCACATTCCGGATAATTAACCATTAGGTGAACCTATATGAAAGTTATATGAAGATGTTTTTTTTTTCTTGCAAACACCATCTTACAATAAAAAAGCATTACTCTGCCACACAATCATTATTAACCATATTATACGATGTTTTAGTTGCTGTAGTTACAGTGACAGACTCACATGTACTAAACCTGTTTATTTGGGATTGAAAGAGACATTCCACTCATTTATTGTTCCACATTTGGCTCTTTAATGTTCTTTATTAATGAGTTCTCAATAGAGATGGACAGAGTCTTTCGTGCAAGAAGGCTTTAATGTGTTTGTGAACCAGCAGCTCTATCACAGATCTGCGCTCCATCTGTCTCCATATCTGTGTGGTGGTCTCACATCCACCCCAGGGCTTATTGTCCTTGTTCGGGACCATAAGTAGTTGCTGAGTGCAGCATGGTGCATGGAACCCATTGATCCCTCACATGAAAAGACACATCACCCTGCTCTTCAGTCGCTCACATCGTTTCGGTGGGCCACAACAAACAGTTTTACTGTAGACTTGAGCAAACAGCCAGTAAGAGGGAGCACGCAGTGATGGTGTAGCATGTCGGACAATAGATTGCCCCTCATGTATTTTTATGAATGTGCTCATGGGAATGTGTTTCGTTATCTAATAATTGATTAGAACAGTTCAGTCCCACAGCTCTTTATGCAGTAATAGCCTAATTTGTATGATTTATATTGGAAAAAAGAGGCCCCGCAGGGCCATTGAGAGATTTCCCCCAGTGTGAGCAGTGGATGGCTGGAGGAGCTAATTGCCCCTCCGGACCAAGCCACTCAACAATGGCAATTACAGCCTGTTGCACCCCAGTACTGCTGCTGCTCCCCATGCCTCAGCCAAGTAGAAAATATAACAGCTAAAAAGTACAGAACCCCCAAAAGCACAGCAGCAAAGTTAAGCTGCACTGCTATTAAACAGGTCCATAGAAACACAGCACAAGATGTACATCTGCTCATAAAAGCCTCTCTGACGGCGTGACTCTACCATTGACTTCAATGTGATAATCAGAAAAGAGTCAGCAGGCATTTTAAGGAGTAATTTTTAAGGAACAGCGTCAGTCTGAAAATACACAGCAACTGGAATCACACCAGTTGTGGTGTTTTAGTGTCACACTCAGGAAGAGCAGAAGCCAGGTATAAAAACCACATCATTTTGTACAGACAGGACAGTAACGTGAAAGGAAGGATGGAAAATTACGATGAGTTTTTAATCCGCAAGTACAAGTCCGGCCCACCATCCACTAGAGCCTGGGTTGGATGCACTACGGTAACGTGTTTTTAAACCAGGTCACAGGAGACTGTCAGGAGGGAAACCTGTAAGTAAAACACACGTAATCCCAGTAAACCAAACAAGAAGTTTAATCACTGGGAAGATATGATGGCTGACAGGAAGGAGATCGCTGTAGATTTAAAGTGTTTTAAAGAGTATCAGCCCCTTTTTGCACTAGGAGATAGGACCACGAAACGTCAAACAATCAAGTGGAAAATAGAGCAGAAATGATTGGGATTCAAATTGGGATCAAATTTTTCTTTGTATCTCAAAGCAAAAAATTTCCGGCGAGACCATTCATGTATCTCGAAAATTTCGTAACTCCAAGCATTTGTATCTCAGGGTACCACTGCACTCTACTTTTTCTACAATTGTAAAATAAGACGTTATGGAAGTGAGATCTCAGATTATTTACTGTATACCCTGAAATGTTCCCAAAATCAAATGCATCTCTATATTTTTGATCGCTATGGTAAACACCATGGTTGATGTGAAAGCTAAGATTAAGTTCTGCTTATAAAGTTGTTAAACCCAGGAATAAACTGTCATGCGATTCAGCAACAATGTAAACTGTACGAGTCGCTGGGATTTAAAGTTTAAAGCTCATAATTTATGTTCTCACACTGCATGTCCTGATGCTCTGATGAGAACAGACTGCTCACTCTGTGACTCTGTATCCAAGACTAGTGCAACAAGAACCTGGATGTTGATAGAGGAACACTTAAAAAGAAGAGTCAGACTGCTCTTCCTGGAAGGAGTTTGCATGTTCTCCCGGTGCTTGCATGGGTTTCCTCCGGAAAACATGAGGTTAGGTTAATTGAATAATGTAAATTCCCCATCGTTGTGAATGTGTGTTGTCCTGCGATGGACTGGCAACCTGTCCAGGGTGTACCCCAGCCTCTCATCGGATGTGACCCCCAGCAGACCCCAGTGACTTCGAAAGAGAATAAGCGTGCAGGAAAATGAATGAATTACACATCATCCTTGTTTTAGAAATCATTACAGTCACGAAATACACGTTCTTTCTGTTTTCGTCAGTTTGTCATCAAGTAGCTCCAACAGTCACCTTTAAAAATATTTGACAAATCGCAAGAACTATTCTTGTACTCCTAGACCCAGTAACATTAACTTTATTTATTTATTCATTTTAATTATTTGCTCATTTAGGTTTTGTTCTTTATTCTTTCTTGTATGCTCAGCTTGGGTCTGCATATGTAATATCTCAGTTGTGTACTTGCCATTTAGTCTGTATATGCATTTGTTTATTAAAATAAAATGTAATGCCAACAGTACCATCTTGTAACTTTTAGGCACAAAGGTCAAGGCAGTCTTTATATGTTTAGCATTCACCTAACCACATGTTTTTGGGATTGTGGGGGAAACTGGAGTAAACCCGGAGGAAACCCACACAAGCACGGGGAGAACATTCAAACTCCTTCCAGGAAGGTCACCAGCGAGCCTCGAACCGACAACCTTAAAACTAGAAGGCCACAGTGCTACACACTGAACCATGTGCCACCTGCTTGTCAAATTCAAAGGCATTTTAGTACCTGTTACCAGCTGGCCTAAATGTGAACATCGATCTTTTATTTGGTGACATTCAAGCACAATGACAAAAAGAAGTTTGAAATAATCCAAAAATGTTGCCACAAAATGTATCCTCTAAAATGTGATTGTGCTCATGACGACAGTGTTACTTCAGGTTGTGGTAGATATACATAGTTGAGGGTTGAATTTCCAAGATTTTAACAAAAAATTGCTAGGGTATGTGAAGTTATGAGCACAACTGTATCACCTGCAAAGACATGGGGCTTCGTACACAGGGTTGGGTCATATTTATTTTTTAGCGTGTGAGAAATAGCACTTCCCCGGTGTGGCTGAATGGCTGGCTGCTCAGGAGCATCATGTTTCACCTGAGCCGGGTATTAAAGGGATTGGAGTTAGGAAACAAGGAGATTGGTGAAAGGGCCCCTGTTTAAAATCTTTGAGAAAAAGAGTGAGCTAACGCTCCCACATGCTCTCAATTCTGAAAGACTCATTTCTAGTTCAGATCTGGTTCACAGAGGGCAGAGGCAGTCAGTGTCAGAAGCAGGTGCCTGGAACCATCCCTACTTGGACAACTGCTATGCACACAAACAAGTTCTCAAATCAAGTAGATGTGAGGGTGCTAGGTTCGACCTGTGTCACATCAGGTCCCATTTTCTCAAGAATTACAAAAAATTAGCGATCGGAAACAAGCACTTGACAAGGAGATGGAGAAGATGCTATCTCATGCTGCTGAGGCCATAAGGTGCCTCCGCTCCCGACCTGGTGCTATTGCGGCTGGACGATTGTTTCGAGGGGGCACATGAGAGGAGTCTGCTGGCCCTCGGTGCATCAATCTTGATAAAGAATGTTGTCACCTTTCAAGAGCCGGTTCCTCCTGCCAACATGGGGAGGGTCCAGCAAGTTGCAACCAATCCTGGACCTAAGGGCAATGCTCCTCTCTCTCTACCTGACGATTGGCTTGTGTCAGCTTCCTCCAGGGCCAGTTGATGGAGCATGAGGACAGGGTGCTTCAGCAACTCAACCACTTCAAGTCAAACGAGGGAAAAGCCACCTGCTTCCCCTCGGGTTGATGAGTATGCACTCTGCAGAGGCTACCGGATCATGTGGCTTCAGTCCCCATGTTGGTTCCCCTGGCCTCCACTCCAGGTTTGGCACAAGTACTAAGTTCATGTAACATTTAAACCTCAGTCTTAAGTCATACTTCAATTTAGACTAGTCACTGTTGCATTTGAGATATTTGTAATGTTGGTGGCAAGGTGGCGCAGTGGGTAGCACTGTGTCCTTCCCCGTTAGAAGGTTGCTGGTTCGAGGCTTGCCGGTGACCTTCCTGGAGGGAGTTTGCATGTTCTCCCGGTGCTTGCATGGGTTTTCTCCGGTTTCTCCCACAATCCCAAAAACATTGGGTTAAGTTAATTGAATGATCTAAATTATTAGAGGGTGTGCGTGTTCGTGTTTGTGTGAGTGTTGTGTGCGTGTGTGCATGTATGTGTGTGTGTTTCCCTGCGATAGACTGGCAACCTGTCCAGGGTGTACCCCCACCTCTCGCCCAATCTGCACCGGCAGACCCCTGTGACCCCAAAAGGGGTTGGAAAATAAATGAATGAATGAATGTATCATTTATTGTTTCCACCCACAAATTTATTGATGGTATTTTTTAATACATTTATAGAATTATTAAACAGTTATTAAAGTCTATCACAGGACTTAAGCCAATAAAAAATATTACTCATCGAGTCTGTGTTGAGCTCCAGGTGGATATCATTCAAATGGAGGGACAGCAGGGACCAATCATGTGTTAGCTTTACTCCCAATAACCAATAGATGAACTTAGATCGACTGAGGGAAAGAAACTTCTGCTAGAGAGACAGTTTGACCAAGAGCAGTGGATATAGAAAGCAAGAGAGCGATGCAGCTCTTGTCTTTGCTATCACCAGGGTCCACATCACAAGTAATTTGGGCAGAACAGACCGGAAGGGACGTAACACACCTTTTCAAAAAGTGCAGGAAATCGGAAGTAACGGTAATCTAAAGAGCTAGTGTACCGGCCCGAGTAATGCACTGCATATAAACACACACATACACACACACATTTTTTTTTTATAAAATATCTTCAGAAAAAGAGCATGCGTGTGGCATGACATCACTTTGCTGCAGATTGTTTCACCCATTCCTATCAACTCTGTGTGGATGAGAGCCTGCTGTCACAGCACAGTGGGACAGAAAGCCTAGCCAATGCAAGATTGTAGGTCATTTTAAACATTCCCTGTGGGCATCCTCTCGACTAGAGGACATGCAGATGTCAAGCGCCTACAGCAAGATGCACAAAAACAAAGTGAATCATGTTCACTTATTTGCAGACATGGTGGAACATCCTACTCCTTAGTGTCACATCAGAGATGAGAGCTAACCCTAAACCCTGATATGATTGCTGTCTTTTTTATGGCTTACTAATAACATTTCTTGATGTTTGAAAGCAACTAAAAGGCATCCATTCACTCAGACATGTTCTGTCTCTGGAGGATGTTGATGACCAGGTAATAAAAACAATGAAGGAGACTCTGCTAGTGATGGTGGAGAAGTTCTTTGCTGATGTTGAGACTGTGCCGCTCAAAAGAACACCTTAACCAGGAGGTGACTACTCCCCGAACAGAGCCTTGCAGCTCTGTCTGCTCCGCTCAGTCAGATGCAGGAGGGGGAAGGAAAAATTAAAGCCTGAGTGCAACACTTTCCAGGGGGAAAAGGTGTTGCAAGGTACACCCACACCATCTCCTAATTCCTCAGAAGCACCAGATGTCTCCGCCCTTCTCTAGCATTTTCTTGGAACATGTCCATAGTCCTGTATGGTCTACGAGCAGATCCCTTCGAACCCCTGGAGTCAGCAGAGATCATATTCCTGTCAGCGCTCCTGACTGCCCGGGCCTCGAACAAGAGGGTAGGAGATCCTCATCAGAAGAAACCTGCCTGGAAAGTGCACCAGTCGATTCCCGGGTTCGTGCACAAGGTTCCCACTGTTACCTTCCAGAAACAGGTGGTGAGCCTCTGGGAGATCGAACCCTGCGGTCGAGATGTCCCGTAAGAGCTCTTAGACTATATGTAGAAGGCATCCATGTACCACGTAAGTGGAAACAGCTCTTTTTGAGGTAACCCCTCACTAAGCTACAGGTGTGCAATCAAAGTGCTTTGATTGGTCCTTCTGTATTGGGTGGACGGACCCATAGTGGTCCATAGTGGTGCACAGACCTGATTGCTCACGAAATCCCGCTAACGGATGACACTCCGGTGAGGCTCCGGCATAGGCGCATCCCACCTTGTGAGTATGAGTTGGTCAAAACTCAAATTAACCAACTTCTGGAGTCACAGGTTATCAGGGAGAGTAGTAGCCCTTACGCCTCCCCTATAGTCCTGGTCAAGAAGAAGGATGGCAGTCTACGCCTGTGCGTAGACTACCGCCACTTAAACGCCAAGACAAGGAAAGACTCTTTCCCACTTCCTCGTATAGAGGAAACATTGGACTCACTGGCAGGGGCCTGTTGGTTTTCCACCTTGGACCTGGCCAGCGGGTACAATCAGGTACAATCAGGTCCCTGTAGCAGAAAGGGACAAACACAAGACAGCCTTCTGCACTCCATTTGGGCTTTTCGAATGGAACCGGATGGCTTAGTTTCAGCGGCTTATGGAGCGCCTGTTTGGGGATCAACAGTGTCACTTTTATTATATTTGGATGACATAATCGTATTTTCATCTTCTGTTGAGCAACATATGGTCCGGTTGGAAATGGTTCTTTGTCGTTTGCAGCGTGAGGGTTTGAAGGCGAAACTGTCCAAATGTGCGTTCTTCAAGCGAAGTGTCCAATACCTGGGGCATGTAGTCTCATCCCAGGGAGTCTCCACTGACCCAGGGAAAGTGGAGGCTGTGTCCCAGTGGCCTGGACCTACCAATGTGGCAGAACTGGGATCCTTTTTAGGGTTTGCAAGTTATTATCGTCGATTCGTGGAAGGGTTTGCGAAGTTGGCTGCCCCCCTCCACCGATTGGTTGCGTCCCTAGTGCCCAATAAGTCCTCTCGACAATCCAGGTGAACTATTCCGGATTTTGCTGCAGGTTGGTCTGAGGAATGCCAACGCTGCTTTGATGAGCTGAAGCACCGGCTAAAATCTGCACCAGTGCTTGCATATGCAGACTTATCGCTGCCCTTCATCTTGGAAGTAGATGCCAGCCATGGTGGGCTGGGGGCTGTTCTTTCACAAGAACAGCAGGGTAAGATCAGGCCAATTGCATATGCCAGCCGGGGCCTTAGACCAACAGAACGAAATCCGTCAAATTACAGTTCCATGAAGCTGGAGTTCCTTGCCCTTAAGTGGGCCATGAGTGAAAAATTCCACGAGTATCTTCTGGGGCATAAGTGCACAGTCTTTACCGATAATAATCCCCTTAGTTATCTGGCCAGTGCTAAGCTGGGCGCCATGGAGCAACGTTGGGCAGCCCAACTTGCCTCATTTGATTTTGAAGTCAAATATAGGTCCGGCAGAGCTAACTGCAATGCTGACTCATTGTCCAGGCAACACCCAGTGGCCCTAGATGGCATCCAGGGGCAAGTTCCAGGCACAACCATACCTGAGGTCCTCCGGAAGGCAGTACAAGGTGTTCCGTCTCACTTAAACCAGATTACTTCCTTTCCATTTCTTAAGGTCGATCTCGGGGCCGAGCAAGAAACCAACCCGGTGATACTGTAAGTGTTGACTTTCTGGAGGAGGGGCCGGCGACCGACTTCAGTAGAGCGGGGCAAGCTCTCCCGATTGGCCAGAGTGTTGCTTGCCCAGGGGGGTTGTCTGGTTGAGAAGGATGGGGTGCTATACCGCCGAATCCATTGTCCGGACGGGGGTGAGGATGTTTTTCAGCTGTTACTTCCTGCTGCCATGAGATCTGAGGTATTAACCCAGCTTCACCAACAACACGGCCACCAAGGAATTGAGCGGACTACTCAGCTGGTGCAGCAGCGCTGCTATTGGCCCGGGATGTCGGCTGACATCACCCAATGATGCCAACAGTGTGAGCGGTGCCAACACGCTAAGGCAAGCCAGCAGGTCCCTAGTAGCTTTATGGGCCATTTATTGGCCTCAAGACCCAATGGAATCATTGCGATAGATTTTACCTTACTGGAACCTTCCAGCACTGGTCTTGAGAATGTGTTAGTAGCAACTGCTGTTTTCACAAAGTTCACTTTGGCCATCCCCACCAGGGACCAGCGAGCAGAGACCGTGGCACGTGTCCTGGTGAATGAGTGGTTCTATAAATTCGGGGTACAAAGTCGTCTCCATTCCGATCAGGGGCGCTGCTTCGAGTCTGCCTTAATAGGCCAACTCTGTGAGCTGTACGGCATCGAAAAGTCCAGAACCACCCCTTATCACCCACAAGGAAACGGCCAATGTGAGCGTTTTAATAGGACACTCCATCACCTCCTGAGGACACTACCTGCTGCACAGAAGGGTAACTGGCCAGCATGTCTTCCTCAGATTTTGTTTGCGTACAACAGTACACCACACCAGTCCACAGGGGAATCGCCATATCTATTGATGTTTGGACAAGAACCGCGGTTGCCCATCGACTTTCTCCTGGGCAGGGTCCAAGAGCCTGTGGCAGGTAGTGTTACTAGGTGGGTGCAAGAGCATCAAAACCGTCGGCATTTTGCCTTTGAGAACTCTAGGGATAAGCTTTTGATTGCTGCAGGTCAACGAAAAGCTCGACATGGCCAGAGGGTTTGAGAAGCCCCTCTCCAGGAAGGGCAATTAGTATGCCTCCGGGATCATGGTGTGAGAGGCCATCAGAAGATTCAGGACATGTGGAGTTCTGTCGTTTATCAGGTGATCAGGGCCCCTATGGCCGGGGGAGCTGTCTACTCTGTGGCACCGGTCAATGATTTGAGTAGGGTAAAGCAAGTTTATCGCTCCTTGCTCAAGCCGAAGCTGGCACAACCTCCACTGGTCCGGCCCAATAGCCCAGCGACTGAGCCTGAGCTGGTAGACGAGGATGAGGAGGGTGATTTGTATGTGTTGGTGCCTGAGACCCCACAAGTGAGCCGAGCGGGACATCACGAGCCAGTTTACATAGCCCCAGAGACACCTGAACGGGGGATGCCAGAAGCTAGTTCAGCAGTTGGTCCACTTAGAGAATCAGGGGAGGGAATGGTGAGATGAAGTACTAGAAGCAATGCCGGCCAACATTCCAACCTGCATCACCTTCCACGTCCTTTAGGAATGAGTGCTGTGTCCACCGTAGTCGGGGTCAGCACTACTTCTCTGTTTCGCCCCTGGGATTGAAGAGGTTATAGTATTCTCCCTTTCAACGTTGGGCCAACGTTGCAGAAAGGGGGGGTGGAATGTGACAGGACAGATTTTATCCTCTGCCTGTGCACGGATCATATGTGTCGGCTCTGCACTGCGCTGAGTGACTGCTGTGAGAACCAATCAGCAGTACGGGGCGGCGTTCTGACAACATTTGAGTGACGGTCGTTACGGTGAATCAGAAGGCTTCCTGCTGATTACCCAAGGGCTGTTTAGACCAATCAGGGATGGTGCGCAGTGTATTTTAGAACGCCATTGGCCACGGCTGAGCATGCGCATCTGACTCGTGCCTTGCCGGTCTGATTTGTTTACACCATCGAGAGGTAGGTGCTGGTTTCCAGCAACTTGCGATATAATTCCGATGTTCTCCTCACTGAAGAGATTGCTCATTTTAGGATGCTGTGAGGTTAATGCAGGAGCTGGGTTTACTCCTTGGGTGGCTGCATACGATCTCGGTAGGTCATTTATGCGTGAGCACTCTTATCCCTTAAATGCTGTACTTAGCGGTTTGTAGCTCAGATGTCCCTTTTTGCATTTTCAACTTTAGAGAGATCAACGAGCGTACGCTCATATTTATTAAGGAGCATTTTGGGATAATCCCTCGGTGAGTTGCGTTGTGCTTTCTAATGAGCAGTATCCGTGATATCTAGTAATAGTGCTTTGTTGTGCATTTCAGGATATTGCCCTCTCCCTCTCTACTCTCTTCTCTGCGTTCACTTTACCTATTACTCTGCTTCCGTCGCCATCGTTTGAGTGCAATTTATACAGCGATCTCCCTACGGAATTGACCGAGTTGTCTGAGACCTTGCTGGGAGCTTTCCTTTATTCTCCATGCTGCACAACTGTTAAACTCCGAAGCTTCCACGAACTTTACACGAGCCGACTGGTTCACAGGCTCACCGAGAACCTCCCCAATGCTGCACTGAACTGGAAACTGGGATTGAGCTTCAGCTTTCTCCGGTCAAACCGGACTGGCCTTTAGAGTGTGCCCATATTGCACCCTGCTGCCAGTGCAACTGAGCGTTTTTAGTAAAGTGTGTGTGCGTGTGTTTTAATGCGTGTGTGAGGCTTACTTCACCTACTTGCAACCTGGCCAGGTGGGGTGGCCTTCCCTAACACCCCTTTTAGACCCTTCTGTGTTCATTGTGAGCGTGTGTTTTAAATAGTGATTGTATTATTGTGTGGGATTTGTGCAATATTGTGCTGACTTGACCAGCCATCACCGTGGCTCGAACATTGCCTGATTTTTCTCTCGTGTTTACAGGAGCTGAAGGGGCCCCACGGGTGGAGGAACTTGATTGCGGTGCACTCTTTAGTGGTGGTGGTGCTTTCCTCGGATCCGTGACTTGTGCTGGGACAACACTGGGGTTAAGGTGCTTGTGAGTGTGTGTGTGTGTGTGTGCGTGAGGCCTAGCCCAGTGGGTACCTTCAGCCCTGTTTTCCCGGTTGCTGTTTGTGTTCAGGCCGCTGAGGAATTGTGCAATATTCTCAGTTTTTTTTTTTAGAATATTTAATAAACTTGGAATTTTATCAACCGTGATCCTCTGTCTCTGCCTAAAGCTTATTTAGTGCAATTTACCTGTGTGCCTTATACCTCTTGTACTTCCTGGGTGAAAGTCCCAAGTGGCGTTGTCGGTTCCCTCAGTGTAAATTTACATTAAGCCTTAATCAACAAAATCTTAGCTAATATTCCAATTATACTCATCTAGCTTCTCCACTCCCAAGAACTCGCCACACATGCAACCGGGACAGTCTGTGTCACAGGGAGTCTGAAATCAGGTCCCGACGATGACAACCGCTGTGGCCACCTCTGTGTGGGTGGTCCCAGATTCACAGTGAGGAGGCCATCGAAAACGCTGTGTAGCAGTCATCCTGTCAGAGCTTACAATTTCTCTCTAAATGTTAGTCATCCACCCTCACACACACTTGACTAAGTCTCTTTCTTTCTTTCTTTAATTACCATTGCCCTCAGAATTACGAGGTTTAAAAGCATCCACCAAAATCTACTCTTCATGATTTAGCCCCTGCAGTTTTTTAGCCCTCGACGCACTCCTGGACAGCAGCTGGAGGCTCATTGTTGTGCTGTCTTCCAGAAGTTAATGACTGACTGTTTGCTCGTTGTGTTATCTAATGTTCCATGGAGGAACAGTACACTGAACAGTAGCCATAGGTTTTTCATCTTCCATACCTCTTCTTCATCTTCTATACCTCTACATCTTCTAACTAGAACAAAAAAATATGACCATATAACCCCAGTTTTATCGTCTTTACATTGGCTACCCGTCAAATTTCTCATTGATTACAAAATAATGCTATTAACTTACAAAGATTCACTCGCCCAGTTTAAGTGTAGATTAAAGACGTTTCTTTTCAGCAAGGCCTATACTTAACACCTCGAATGACTTCAAATTTACATTAAATTGTATTAATATTATGAACAGCAGCTACGCTAATTCCGCTCCACTCTTCTTTTCTTCTTTTCCATACTCATTCCGAGACTCCCGGAGGCTCCTCCCACCGGCTCCTCACCCTAACAACCAGATCTACCTGGAGATGTTCCGGCACCCCCTGGACCTACACCTAACACAGTCATCATCTGTTTATACTACCAGATCATATGTTTATACTATAATTTATATAAATCACACTGCTGTTGTCACCCAAATGAGGATGGGTTCCCCTTTTGAGTCCGGTTCCTCTCAAGGTTTCTTCCAAAAGGGAGTTTTTCCTTGCCACAGTTGCCCCAGGCTTGCTCATCAGGGACATATACACCACTTAGTAATTAATTAATTTCTGAGTTTAAACTTGTTGGTTTACTGTAAAGCTGCTTTAAGACAATGTCTGTTGTGAAAAGCGCTATATAAATTAACAAACTTGAACTTGAACCTCCTGGCAAGGGTCATTCTATCCCTCCCTCTCTCGCCCTCTCTCTCTTTCTCTCGCGCTGCATCCCTCTGGCACTAGGTGGCCTTTGTGGACCCACTGCCAAACCTGCTCTCAAACATCTAAGCCATGCTGGTAGACTTCTGGGATGGGTAACATGGGAGCCAGAGTTTCCTCAATGGACCTATTCTGGAGAGCTGTGGCCATTGGAATACAGCAAACTCTACAAAGGTTTTTAATTACCATTAAATTATTGGACAGTTCCCTTTTACCAGTGTTTTATCGTGGACTTTTAAATCTGGAGTTTCTTTAAAGTGGAAGGGAAAAAAGAGGGAGGGCCTTTACGCTGACTGGCTGGTGTAGCCTATGGTCTATGGTGGTCAGTTGGACGTCTCGTGTAGCCATCACTATTCTCACTGGTACTTTGGTCACCTCTGGGGTGGTGATTACTAATGTTGCAGGCCTGACCTGTCGAGAGCAGAAGACCGTGTTGCTGACCAGCTCCTTCATTGCTGGAGGTCTGCACTGACATCAGAGGAGCATGCTCAGCTTGATGGAAGTCAGTGTGGAGCTGTCGGCCTGACTGAGAACAACTTTTCTCTCCAGCTGAGCATTGCTCCTGACCTCGG
This sequence comes from Danionella cerebrum, assembly GCA_007224835.1. NCBI lineage: Eukaryota > Metazoa > Chordata > Actinopteri > Cypriniformes > Danionidae > Danionella > Danionella cerebrum. Next base: position 325,142 of record SRMA01026071.1, on the reverse strand, counting down.
AGAATGTGCAGACCCCCTCCTCGAGGGTCAAAGAGAAGGACAAATGATCCAAAAAGAAGGATTATGGGTCAGTGTCGGGGAAGTTGCTCTACTGAGTTTGTTTTAAATGGTAAACTGTTGAGTGGGCGGGCAGACGCTCCATGGAGACATGCACATGGATTTAATGATGATTTTACACCAGAGTGAGGAGCACTTTAATCCTCCAGTGGAAGATATCATGATGCTTATCTCCGTTTTAAACCTGATGTTACACATTACTGTCTCTTCTGCACTCGGAAAGAAAACTTCTGTGCTTTTATCCATTGCTCCTGTTTGCATGGCACTTTCTATGATTTTCTGGTCTTTTTATGTGGATTTTACTTTTAAGCATTTTATTTCTGGTTTCAATATTACAAAAATTCTTAGACTGATAAAATCCAGGATTTTATTGATTTTGATCAAAAGTGTATTTTAATGAAAGTGGTGTGTAGATAACGTTTCATGTTGTGCGTGCGTGTGTGTGTGTGTGCATGCGTGCCAGAAGGTGAAAAACCCACAGCAAAAAGGAATAAGACAATTCCATTTTCGAATATGCTTCTTCGAATAGAGCCCAACAGACATTCACCACCAGTCCTCCTTCCAACCCTGACAGAAAGCCCCTGTATAATTGCAGGCAAGGGGGGCACACTAAAAACGAAGGGCTGGATGATTGATGAGGTGTAGGGTACCCTAGTGAGGTCATTGAACTCTCAGAAGGGGGGAATGCTATTTAGAGGAGGTGAGGTTGAGGACAGTAAACAGGAGAAGGCAGCATAATGATGAATAAAGTTCATGCAGCAGCTTACAGACCCCAAGGGAAGAGTTAAAACCCAATAAAATAAAGTTCACTAATCTATAAAGCTGTAACAAGAATCCTTTTCAGAATTCTACAGCACTTGGCAACTTTATGAGAGGCTGGCACAAGCACACCATGCTGCTGTGCATTCATAGAACGGGTCGTTTCACGGGCTCCACACACGTAACGTATCATAACAAACACAGACGTGTAGTGTGCTAGAAATATTCAAAGACAAAGCCTTGTGTTCAATGCAAAGTAGGTTTAGAGACCATAAGGTGGTCATCAAGAGCTCAGCCCTGGCCCTGTTCATTACCTCCGCAAAATGCAGGGGGCCGTCGACACATTTAATAAGACATCTTAACAAATTGTAGTGAAGTGGCTTCCGAGAGAAACAGGACAGAGGAAATTAGCTTCAGGGGCCTGGGCTTTGTTTGGGCTAAGTGATCGTTTTTGGGGTGGAGAAGAACACAGAGCCAATTCCACGTGTAAACTGTGACTGTGCATGGCTTTCTTCATCTGGGTCAAGATGTTTTCCATAAATAAATAGCATTCAGAGGGATTTGGAAAAAGGAAGTAGTCCGTGAACTAGAGTGTGCATGGCACTCCATGGCATAAAATATTTTATGAATCATCATTTTATGAGCACACAATAATCACACGCGTACATATAATACATGGAAACAATAAAAAAATCAAAGGGATTCAGTTCTTTAGGCAGATTCCCAAATCTCAATCAATTGAAATGGGAAATGTTTATTAAACTTCACCATCCTTAAAAATTAAACAACGGGCCATGGTTTTGTTGCTAGGGCCTTCAGTAGGGACAAATCTCCTTCACTGCCATCTCTAACATTACAGAAAATGTCTTCTTCTGAATCAATGAGAATGTTATTGGATGCTACATACATAGAAAATATGTAACATTGTTGTTTTAGACTGTGCGTTTTATCTTTTATGGCGTGTTATCAGAAATGTGTGTTAACTCTTCTTCGTTACAATCTGAAATTACATCTGAAATTATTTCTTCCTGGATATGTCACGTATATGCTACAGCACGGATCCATGTAGCAAAAAGAGGGATTTCTGGTGAATACATCCACCTGAACTACCCTAGGTAACCCCATCAGCACCAGGGAATGGAGTCTACTGGAAAAACGCCCCAGTTGATCCAGCTTTGGCTACCTGTAAAGGGCCCCATGGTATGGAAACTTTGAGGGACTTCACAGGATCGGTGCTCTTCGATGATGTTACGTCTAATGTAACAAACTAATTGTCGCATAAAGCATCCCATCCTGACCTGTGTGTGTTCCATAATTTGCCTGTAGCACCTTAGACTAGAGCAGTGATTCTTAACCATGGGGCCGAGCGTCAACTAGTGGGCCACGAAAAAAAAATCTATTCTGAACCTGTGGGCCGCGAGACCTGAATTGGGCTTCCTAGCACTTGGTGGTAGTGAGGCGTCAGTAGAGCCTCGCCCAAATAAGCATGTGGCTCTTTGCCTCATTTCATTTTAGTTTTTTTTTTAACCTTTTTAACCACACTCAAATCCATCAGAGGACATTAAAAATAAATAATATTAATATTAAAATTAATTTGGAAGATTGGGTGTACTCCTTGCGAGTGTCACTAATTGCTGACGCACCACGTCTCGTGCTGCTGCAGTTTCCCGGGCAAACGCTGGGAGATCCGATTGATGGTAAGACGTACCAATGTACTCTCTGTTAATAACGTTAACTTTAAAACGGTCTATTTCGGTCAAAACTTACGTTATGGGGATATTGTTGTTTTGGTTCAGTTGAGTTGAGCCGGCTTCGCCGTTACGGAGTTCCAATACAGAGTTTAATAAAAGAGCCAGCCACACGACCACGTTGTTTCTTGGACTCCAACTTATCTCCAGTCTTACTACGACCAAAGCTCGCAGCAGACTCAGAGCATCTCTGGAGGCTACCCTAAGAGTGAGCCTTTCCCCCATTCCACCCAGACTGGATTTCATCATGTCTAAGAGACAGGCCCAAGTCTCTCATTAAGAGGTTAACATGAAATGTGATTTGTAGCATGTTAAAAAACAGACTGTTGTTAATTTGTCACAGATTTGGAGAGAGACATATTGTACAAAAGTTAAGACACTAATTTGTCAAGTTCATCAGCAGGTTGCACTTTATTTAAGTGTCATTTACAGTTTATTTCATTTTAAACTTATTTTAAGTGTGCTTGCTTTATTACCACACAATTTTATTGATCAAAATTTTTGTAATTCTAATTTGTGCTAAGCACGACAACTTTGGTTAAACTGTTCAGTGTGAAAATAAATGTATTTGAGATTATCATATTGTAGCATTTTTCCCCACAAGATTTTACTTTATCAAACCATAAAATGACTTGATTCAATTATTAAACACAAATCAAAGATGTGGATCAATTTACATTCACAAGTTATTTGAACGGGCCTTGAATCACGGTGTACGGGGAAAATTGGGCCCCAGTGTCAAAAAGGTTAAGAAACTCTGGACTAGAGGAATGTGAAATCCTTAAAAATTCCTGTCCAAGGTCACGGAGAAAGCTTGAGCATGGACCCTTCTTAAGATGTGTGAGTTGTTCCAAACCTTCTATTTGGAGCACTATTGATGAAGCTTTAGCACTTATCTTTCCATGTCAGCTGATAAGAGCATGAGAACTCCCTTGGTATAATGGAACCAGAGCCAAAGAAACAGGCAACAGTCCATTAAAAGCAGTTAGCTATTAGGAGTGTAACAATAAACGTTCTAAATTCAAATCAAACAAAAGTCAGAAAAGCAAGTTCCCAAATATGTAAATAATAAAATGGTAACTTGAGATAAATAACAGAGTTATGCCATGGAAATGGCAAATAACTACATAAAATACATCTCAAGAGGTTCTGCGCTAAAGAAGCAAAACATTACAGAAAAAACACGTTACCACTGGACAATAGCGAATGGAAACATAGAAACATGTAAATGTCAGCATCTAGAGGACATGAAAGGCATGACAGGGCAAAACCCTACCAGAGCCCTAAGCGGATTCAGAAAATGGTTCAACAACTTCAGCAATGTTGAAGCATTTCTCTCTGATCTTTGCTTGCAAGTACTTGGGGCTGTTTATAAGCAATGCGGTGTGGGAAAGCCTAGTTTCTAGAAGGCACCCCCACTGAATTTCCCTTCTGATCCACTCAGTGCTCAGTTCTCTACCTCAGGAAACTTTCCCAGCTCCAAGGAAGTTGATTTCCTATCAGTTGTGAGAAGGAAAGTCCGGTGTGAATGTGTAAGTGAACGAATAGTTCCTAATTCTGTGTCCCTTCTCCCTCCTGCCCAGACAACGAGTACACTATCAATCCGTTCCAAATCCCAGCATTAAAACAAGTAAATTTTTCCAAACTAGTAACAATTTTGTCTGATGAGCACTATTTAAAAGCTTTCTCATCCCAGGAAAGCATTTTTTTTCTTTCAGCCATGTAAATGCTTCCCAGTCAGATGTCCATCCCTGGCTCTGGTTTTCCTGTACCTGCCAGAGCTCTTTGATGGATCAGAGAGCATTCCCCCCTAAGAAGAAGCAGCAGAGGCTCCAGGCAGTTCCACAGCTGGCCTGATGAGACTTTTATCCTGCACCGATCACACTAACTGCCCCTCTGATTTCCTGCCCTGGCTGTTCCCTTTGCCCCCTGGCAGTGTCGTTTGGGGTCAGAGGAGTTAGCGTTTAGCTCTTGAAACAGCATGGCACAAAGGGAAAGGTCATGGCCTTTGCTCTCATTGTCCATCTCTCTTTTAAACTGCAGGCTTGCCCATGTGCCCACAGGGCCCACAGATGCTGGAGCCTGGGTTTGCCAGTGGGGATGTTCCGGCAGTAATGCTTTGAGAGGGTTAAAGCAGCACCCAGCAGCTCTGAGAGCTGTTGGCATTAGCCGTGTATCAGAGCCCTGAGGCTAAGCAGACAAACATTAGTTCCAGTCTCATCAGAATAATTCAGTAGCTTTATTAGCATCGTGAGCCATACGACACCAGGGTCCTTAGAAAGGCTCTGAAATAAACTCTCCACATTGTTACCACCTAGAGAAAAGACTCCGAGTGCTAAAAACTCACAAGTTTTAGCTTGGTAATCGCACGCGCACACACACACACACACACGCACACGCACACACACACACACACACAGACACACACACACACACACGCACACGCACGCACACACACACACACACACGCACACACAGACACATGCACACACAATCAATTCAAAAGTACTTGACTTTTGTAAAGGGGAACAGTTTTATTATTTTCACAACAAATCTAGTATGTAAAAAAGAATTCATAATAACATTTAAAGACTTTTCATTTAAAAAATGGGAAAAAAACGATATCATTGTGAACAATACTTAATTTATACTATGTTTTTTTTGTTACAAACATATTTATTAATTTATGATATCTGACTAAAATTATAGTGTAAAAGTGTAAAATATGTACATTTGCAGTTTTGAGTTTTTTTTTTTCGTATTTGGCCTCTTATGTCAAAACTCTACAAACAAGCCAAGCAGAGATTAACACTTGGAGATTAATAACTCTGCGCTTGATGTGCTGCTGCTAGCCCAGATAGCTACGCCATCTTATCGCGGCACCTCTGACTCCCAGCTAGAGCCTGTCAGTATCCACAGATTTTGTCCTGTTACGTCCATTTTTACGACGAAGGGCAAAATCTGTACTTCTCCTGGCTGTGATGGGTCTCATCAGAAGACGGTCACGAGAAAGGCACAGAGTGTTTGACAAGCACACAGTGTTGCTCTCGTGAAGCGAGAATACGAGTGTTTGCTCTGCAACGCTCGTCCTCGCCGCACACTGAGGTACAGGAGGCTCTTTAGGGGTAAGGACACCGGAGCTTCCGCTCCCGGTACTCCCGTGAACCGGTTAGTTCCTCCGAGGCCTTAGCTGACAGCACGGGGCTAGTGACGTCAGGCAATCCCTCGCGTCATCCTCAGGTGTCAGGCGTGCGTGTCATCTGATCTGCGGGTGAATCAAGCGAAGATTTGTTTCCATCTCAGCATCGGAAGGAGCGCTGCCTTCTGTGCCTTCGCGTTCAGTCTGCCGCCTGTGCCGCAGCTGAATCGTAGTCAGAAGCTGCAGCGATGCTCTCTAAACCGGCGCGGCGATTAACTCGGGGGCTCCGCCCCCTGTAGCAGCGCCAGAGCGGTGGGTTGATTGGTTCATGTCAAGCGCCGGGATTCTTCCCCGCGCTCTGCTGGCTCCTCCCTCCCTGGAAATGCATGAAGAGCTCACTAAATTCTGACAGACTGCCCCGTCTGCGAGGGTTAGAAGCTCCTCCCCCTTCATCACTCTGGCGCTTGCAGCAGCTAAGGGACAGAATGTTTTCTTCCAAAACCGGGAAGTTTTTTGTCAGTCCTGATGACAAAAGCTTACTCGGTTGCGGGTAGGCTGCTGCAGCTTACATGTCATTGTTGCCAAAGTCCTCTGTGTCATGTACCAGGGTGGTGGCAGCCATCAGTCTGTTTGCTGTGAGATCTTTCAGGGTCTGTTCATAGACCCGACTCCCCCTGGAGGAGAGGAGGCCACCTCACGCACCTCGCTGCCGTCCTTCAGGATGGCGGCACCCTCCGTGCTAAGAAAGATCTAACTCCCTTCCCGAGTATAACGGACCAACCGCCTACCAATCGGGGACAAACCCTTCTCAAGTATTGAAGAGGCCCCGACACAGGCACGAGCTCCGCAGGCCCAGTCAGTGGATAGGGCGGCCCCGCCCCCTATACATTACAGACTGTCCCCAGGGTTCTGCCGTGGTGATTCCGCCACTAAGCCCGCATCCTTGCGGCCCTCCCAGGGGTTACATCGGCACATCCATTGCAGGACCACTGACAGCTTGCCCGGGAGCCTGGCGGAAGCTTCGCGGGGTCGGCCAGTGTTTCCTCCGGACCATCCGGCTGGGTTTTGCGATCCATTCGTGAACCCTTCCAGGTTTTCGAGGCGTTTTAGAGACCCCTGTCCCCTGGTCAGGAGCTTCACTTCCGCGAGAGGAGATCGCTGCCCTTTGAACAAAAGTGCAGTCGAGCCGGTCCCCCAGCCGATGCAGAAAGAGCCTTCTACAGCCGTTACTTTCTGGTACCCACAGAGCCGGCTCCTCGCATAGGCAGTATAGGCAGATGCTAAGGGCGCCGTTTGGCCAGGGGGCCGTTCGGCCAACGTTTTTTTTTTACACAGTAATTATACATGTCCTGCGCGGCGCCCCTAGTCCACCACAAAACGGTGAAAAATTATATAATACATACGTTTTCGCCCCCTCCCTCTACTCTGGATCACTGTCACTGTCACCTAACTTGACTCTGGGGAGGGGGGCGGGGGATGGACGTGTGTTTGTGTTTTTTGACGTGACCTCTTTGTCACCCACCCGCTATTGCCCTGTTGTTATTATCAGCGACATCAAAGAAGAAAAACGTGAAAAAGACCGAGGTACAGTAACGATGTGATGGAATTATATTCCCTGACAATAGCATAAGATTTGTTAGCATGTCACCTCGCTCCGCACTTCACTCACCTAATTACACACTAACAGCTTAAACAATAGCCTTCTTTAGCATAAGTTTTGCGCTAATAAACGGTCTGGGCCTAACATAACCAATTACTCCTGCAGCACTGCAGCAGTTATGAGCTTAGAAAAAGACGTACTATACAGCCTATATTTTCTAATGTAGGCCTACCTAGACTGACAAGAATGCTATTGAACCCTGTTATTACTGTTGACAAATAGGAATGTTTTGTATTCATGATTTAATTAAACTACTCTGAACTTGTAAACTGCAGTCCTTGAAGAAATGTGTTAAGTAGTATTGCATAAGCATTCACAGTTGCATTTTTTGTTTTCCTTTTATTTTGCAATTGCCCAGCAAGCATACATGCTACTGTATAAAGTGATTGGAATATAGCCTAATCTTATTTGCATGTCAGAAATATCAAAAGCTTTGTATATAGTAAGTAGAGTAAGGTGAAAGTAACTTATTATTTTTTTTTAAAGGGACAGACAGATGAATATGAATATTTAGTAAATATGAGATTGTAGCCTTTGGCTAATTTTAATATCTAGTCCCTTCGTTGATGTAAATGTGCAAGGACATACAATTATTCATTCATGCAAAGTCATACAACTGCTTATATATTTTTCATTATTACCGTATTTTTCGGCTCATAAGACACACCGGCACATAAGACGCACCCAATTTGAAATGAGGAAAATCTAGAAAAAAAGATCCTGAACCAAATACTGTTGTAAAATATTTTATATCAACTGTGTAAAAGTTAACAGCCAAACATGTAACATGAACAGACAGTAAACAGTAAAAGTAACAAAAAAAAGGCTGTAATGTTTTTCTTTGCCCCCACTCATCACTCTAAAATCCACCATTCGTTATCACCATCACTGTTCCAGTGCAACATTGCCCCCACATCAGTAATACCGTAATAGCCAGTAACATTGTCACCACATTACTAATAATAGCCAGTAACATTGTCACTACATTACTAATAATAGCCAGTAACATTGTCACTACATTACTAATAATAGCTAGTAAGATTGCCCCCACATTAGTAATAATACAGTGGTTCTCAAACTTTTTTAATATGGCAATGACAATAATCAATATGGACATGAAAAAAATTAAGACATACCTATCTTTGAAATGTGGATACAAGAGAGTGGCAACTTCATACAAGGGCTCTTCCTCAATGGTTGCGAATCATTTCTTGACGGCCTCAAGAAGAGTGTTTTTCATTGTTTTTATACCAGTGTCCTCCTGGCTCTTCCGAACAAGGTGCCGTTTTAGAACTGTAACTGAGGGGATCACTTCCGCTTTTTTCATATTGCTTGCGTTGTCGCGCAAAATAACATAAACACGGGATTCAGAAATATTCCACTTCACAAGCATACCCTCGATTGATTCAGCTATGGACGCGTGCGAGCCGTGAAACTCATTAGTCTGCAGGACTGCACTTTGAAGAGTAAAAGGTGACTGCGTCACTGTGTACAGCTCCAGATGTGAGTAGTGAAGCTAATCATTGGCACGTCCTTTTCGACAACTGACAGTGGCTGGTCATCCAGTACAATAAACTCGATAATCCTGTCGGTTATCTTTATTGCTCGTTGGATGTCTTGTGAAAACTTTTCTCTTTGTTTGAATGAAGCCTCCGATGTTTGTTGCGTCTGGCGCGGCTTGTCCTTCTCCTTGGTTGCTTGTGGCAACACGACACAACTTCCTGTGTTTACATTCTGACCAGCGCCAGCGAAGAAGAAATGATTTCCGCTTTGCAGCGATAAGCAAAGCTAGCGGGCATAACTAGGTTATGTTTATGAAAATGGTATCGGTATTTTCGATACTGGTATAGGAATTGGAACAACTCTAGTTCAATGTGTAAGAAACGGCAACTAAGCTCTGTAGTTTTGCCCATGAGTATGGATACGGAAGCCAAAGGCATTATGGGAAATGTAGTTTTTTTCCGTTTTGGTTACGACCGCGCTATGGCAGAGATGGGCGATGACGTCAGCGCGCAGTGCCGGGTGTACAAATATGGCCGCGGCTTCGGCCTAGCTCCGGAGCTCTTACGCCTCTCATACGCCCGTGACCGGACTTCGCGGCGCTCTGCATTCGGTCGATAAGACGCACCAGCTTTTCCCCCTCAGTTTTGGGGAAGAAAAAGTGCGTCTTATAAAGTGCGTCCTAAATATTTAAACCCCACCCGTGCAAATCCTGGGCCTCCTCCTGCACCATCTACCTCCTCAGCACAGCTTCCTCCCCCTGCATCTACCTCCTCAGCACAGCCCAGTGATGTAGTAACAGGCGCAGCCCCACCTGTAGATCCTGCTGACTGGCCATTGCCTCTACCAGATAAGGTAAAGACAGAGTTAATAACCAGAGGTCCATTTAAAATCAAAAACACCTTCACATTTCCGAAACAAAACGATGGATGGAGATGTCAGCATGACTATTTTAACAGACACCTAGTGAATGGAGAAAAGGTCAGAAGAAGGTGGCTTATGTACTCAAAAAAGGATGACAGTTTGCACTGCTTCTGTTGTAAATTGTTTTCCAAGCGAGAATACAAATTAAATAGGGAAGGACTTAAAGATTGGAAAAATGTAAGCCACCTATTAAAAGTCCATGAGGAGAGCCAGGAGCATAATGCTAACATGGCAACATGGAAAGACTTGGAGGTTTGTTTAGCAAAGGGGCTCACAATAGATAAACAGGAGTTGGCTCTTGCTGAGGCTGAAAGAAAAAGATGGCGTGATGTTCTCTATCGGTTGGTGGCAATTATTCAGTCTTTAGCTGAAAGAAATATGGCGTTAAGAGGGTCCACTGACGCAGTTTACAAGCCAGACAATGGCAATTTTTTAAAAGAAGTGGAGCTTATGGCAAAATTTGACCCTGTGTTGAAGCAGCATGTGAGCAGAGTTGAAAGTGGAACTGTCACTCATGTAAATTATCTGGGAAAAAACATCCAAAATGAACTGATAGAGTGCATCAGTTCGAAAATAATGCACAGTATAGTGAATGATATCAAAAGTTCAAAGTATTTCTCCATCATTCTAGATTGCACACCAGACCTTAGCCACAAAGAACAGCTCTCTGTGATTATTAGGATTGTGTCACTAGAAGACAATCCACAGGTAAAGGAGCATTTCCTTGGTTTCCTGGTGGCAGAGGAGTCAACAGGGGAAAGTCTGTCTCCTTTAATTTTAAAAAGGCTACAGGAGCTGAATATTCCATTTGATGACTGCAGAGGACAATCATATGATAATGGGGCTAACATGAAGGGGAAAAATAAGGGTGTACAGGCAAGACTCCTGCAGCAGAACCCTAGAGCCTTTTTTGTACCTTGTGGTGCCCACACTCTCAACCTGGTAGTAGCTGATGCTGCAAAAAGCTCACCAGATGCCTTAGGCTACTTTGGATATTTGACAAAGTTGTTCAAGCTTTTCTCAGCTTCCACCCACAGGTGGGGCATCCTTCTTAACCATGTAAAAAGTCTCACTTTAAAAGCATGGGCAGAGACTAGATGGGAGAGCAGGATAAAAAGCATTGAGGCAGTTAGGTATCAGGTTGGACAAGTAAGAGATGCTCTCCTGGAGGTTAGGGAAACTACAGCAGACCCTGTGGTCAGAGTTGAAGCCCAGTCCTTGGCTGAGGAAGTAGGCTCATACCGTTTTTGCATATGTACTGCTATATGGTATGACATTCTTAGCAAGATACAGTATGTCAGCAAACGGATGCAGTCACCTTCCATGCAGATAGATGTGGCTGTGGACCTGCTGAAGAAAACCAGGGATTCCCTCACATCCTACAGAAGCACAGGCTTTTTTGATGCACAAAATACAGCAAAGGATATGTGTAAGAAAATGAATGTGGAGGCTGTGCTCAAGCAAAAAAGGTTAAGAACCACCAAAAGACACTTTGCATATGAGTCTCCAGATGAGCCACTAGATGATGCTCAGAACTTAGGACAAGTAAGTGACAAGTTTGGAGTGCTGATAAATTTCCCCAACATTGAAAAGAAGGAGTTGCTACAGCGCTGTCAAGCCCTCAGCACAGCCCTGACACACAACAGCCAGCCAGACATTGATGGCACCGAACTGGCAAGAGAAATGGACAACTTTCCAAAAATGCCATCAAGTAATATGACCAACCTGGAACTTTTGACCTTCCTCCATGAGAAAAAACTAGCAGAAATTTACCCCAATATATGGGTTGCTCTCAGAATTTCAGCAACACTTCCAGTTACAGTGGCATCTGCTGAGAGAAGCTCCTCAAAGCTAAAACTCATCAAAACATATTAAAGATCTACAATGATGCAGAAACGACTTAGTGGGCTTGCAGTCATAAGTATCTATCATGTAGTCTCAAAACAAATATCATATGATGATGTCATTGATGACTTTGTCAGTAGAAAATCAAGGAGAGTCACACTGTAGAAAAATGTAACTTTAAAAAGGTTGATGTGTAGTTTCAGACTCACCACTAGAGGTCTCAGTAGTTTGATTTTGTACACTGTGCTGTTATTTCATTTAGTAATTTTGTTTTATTTTTGTGTCACTTATTAATATATTGTAGTTTATATGATCACTTGTTTACAGTTTTCATTATGTAAAAAGTTGCACTTTATATTGTGTTGTTATTGAAGTGATATTTACTTATTTTATATATTTATATATTTATATTATTGCACTCGATTGTTAGAGCACCTTATTTTAATAAAGTTCAATAAAATGATCCATGAGTTTTGTTTTGCTGTAGTTGAAGGTTGGGGGATGGGGGGTAGGGGGGCGCCATCTGAAATGTTGCCTAGGGTGCCTAAATGGTTAGGGCCGGCACTGGGTACCCATAAGATCAGGCGGGTTGCAACCAATCCTGGATCTGAAACGTCTGAATCGGGGCATGGCCTAGTTCCGATCCCGGATGTTGATGATCCACAGCCTTCTGCCGTGCGTTCATCCTGGGGATTGGTTCGCCACCTTAGATATGAAGGACCCGTACTTCATGTGGCTAGTGCAGGCATCACAGACCCTTCCTCAGGCTCTGTTACGAAGGCCAAGCCTACTAGTACCGGGTCCTGCCCTTCGGCCTGCCCTCTCCCCGTGCACCTTTACTAAGGTGCCCTGGGCTGCCCTCCCCCCGCTACACCGGACAGGCATCCATATCCTGGACTTCCTGGACGACTGGCTAGTGCTAGCCCAGTCCAGGGACCAGTTGATCACACAGAGGGACAGAGTGCTCATGCACCTCGCCCACCTAGGGTTTCAGGTCAACTGGGAAAAAAGTCGTCTTACTCCGGTCAAGGCAACTGTTTTCCTCAGTTTGGAGCTGAACTCAGAGAACATTAGGGTGCGACTTATGGCAGAACGCACCCGAGTCTTGCTGTTTGCTCTCACAGCTGCGTCTACTTGACAGACGGTCAAACTGAAAGGATTTCAGAGGCTCCTGGGGCATATGGCTGCTGCAGACCTGGTGATACCGCCCGGGCTCCTGCATTCGCGACCGTTTCAGCTACGGCTTCGTTCTCGGGTTCACTCGCCGACATATGTCAAGCTGTGGGCTGTGGGAATGGATGTTCGACAAACCCATCCCCATGGGTTTGTAGAACATCCGTTTCCTCATCACCAACTCGGATGAGGGCTCTGAACCGGGGCCTAAGCACCACTAGGACCCCCGCATCAAGGATGTGCTGCGCCTGCAGGTTCCTAGTCCTGCGGAAAGGAACCTTTTTTCACGTCTCCCGACTGGTGGATCGGTGAACTCTATCCTCCCACCCACTCGGCATCTGGCTGAAGCGGAGCTGTCAGCTCTGCTAGGTTCTGTGGTAAGGTTTTGCCACTGGGCCTGATCCCTACAGAACTTGGGCCGGACTTGCAGACCCCCCCTATCTGGCTGGCCCAACTCGTGTATTCCATACAAAGCCCCTCTTTAGGTGTGTTTGTATACCCCGTTTCCGTTCTGTCCCCTACTTGGGTGGGGAACGATGGCTCTCTTCGCTTGCTGGAAGCCCTCCGCTTGCCCCTGTTCCACATCAGGGGCACACTTCTTCTGGTTGACATGCTTTGAGTATATCAGCAGAACGCAACATACCCCGTAATAGACTATGTCCGGGCTAAGGGGCAGAAGGAGCTTCCCGACCAGTCGGCCTGGTTGGATGGAATTGGTCATGGCCCTTTGCAAGGGGGTTCCCATAGTCGAGACATCGACGTGAGACAGAGAAGCTCGTCCATGCATTCATGACCTTGATACTAGATTATTGTAATGCATTACTAGGCGGTTGTTCAGTATCACTAATAAATAAGTTATAGTTAGTGCAGAATGCAGCAGCTAGACCCCAGATTTATCGTCTTTACATTGGCTACCCGTCAAATTTCGCATTGATTACTGTTAGGTTCTTTTCCCGGTTACTTTTATTTTGTTATTTTTCTAGTCTTTTATTTTATTAACTCGTATCTGTTCCTGCCCCTTCCTGCCTGCTCTTCCTCTTTGTCTGTGTTCCTCCATGTTGTACCTTTTATTCTGGCCTCTTCTCCTGTGTGTGTCTTCATCCTGTGTCCTTGTTAATTACCCTCATGTGCTTCACCTGCTCCTCATGTCTGGTTAGTCATCCCCTCGTTTGCCTTCTGCTTTCTTAAGCCCCTTTCTCCCCGTTCCTTGTGCGGGTTCATTATTTAGTATTTAACATTATCCTCTCATGAATCATGTCTGGTAAGCTCTGTGCTTCTGTATTGTCTGTTTAGTTTGAGTTTTATTTTAGATATAGTTCCCCCAGCAGCCAGCTGGTAGCAATCGTTGATTGTTTTTTGAGTAAATGTTTTTCTTGTTTTGTTTGAGTTAGCTTTAGTTTTACTTCAGTATATTTATGTAAGGTTTTGCCCTACCACGGGTGTTTGTGTTTATTTGTTTATATTTATTTATTAAAAGCGAGTTGATCCCATCTTGTGTGTGCATTTGAGTTCGTTTAACCCCTCCCTTACCATCTTGGAGGGTTGCCCCTAACAGAATGAACCCGCCATTCTGAAGAACTCAGCACACACTATTTTTTTACACAAGTATGGGTCACTCTCGTGGACGCAAGCCACGGCCCCCCTCTTCAGCTCCCTGCCGTGTGGTGCCGGTTAACCCTGATGTCTCCAGTCTCAAACAAGCTGGTCGCCCCTTAGGAATATATGCAGCCTCCCTGCTCCTCGCCCTGAATGATCATGGATTAGAGGAGCATGAAGTCATCCGGCTATTCTGTTCTGGTCTGGATTATCCTGTCTCAGCAAGTATTTTTCTTGAGGATGGTGACTATTCGACTTGGGAGACCATCAGGTCAGTGATGATTGTGATGGAGGGACCCGATTCTTTTGAGAGGGCCTTTGGTCACATCTACTCCATACGCCACCCGGTTGAGCCAGCTGATCTCTCACCTCCAGTTGCTCTGAGTGAGACCGCCTCTCCTTGCGTCAACTTTCCTTCTACCGCTGTGTTCTCCACTCCGTCCCAACACAGACAGAGCGAGGATCCAGCGAGCCACTCCCCATCAGCCCACAGTACCCCCCACTTCAACAATGATACTTTGTCTGTGAACCCTTTGTCCAGTTACCCTGTCTGTAACCAAGATTCCTGTTGTCCAGAACCACCTCTGCCTGCCAAGTCATCCGTTTTTGGTCACCCCGCATCGGTCCCCAGCAACGCCGTCCCTGCCTGGATTCTCAGGCTGGTGGAAGAAGAAGTCAGAGCCGGAAGATTTTCCTCCCTGGGTTTGGCCACGCCCACCAGTCAGCGCTCTGCTGCCTTGCCCGATGTTGTGCCTGCTGACCCCTGTGATGACATGGCGCTCCAGGTTAACCCTGGAACTGTGGAGGATTCTGTATGGCTCAAGTCCTCTAAGTCTAGCCCTGTGTGCCCCCTGGATTCAGTTACTCCTGAATCTTCTCTGTTAAAGGTTGGTCTTGTTCCCTTTGAAGTGGTCCCCGTCTTTGCTGATGTGTCTGCTGTTTCGGCGCAGACTGTAGGAGTGGAATCTGCTGCCCAGTCACTGGATGGACAAGTATCCAGTGCACTTGCCTGCCAGCAGCTTTGTGAGGGTTCCCAGTCAACATGTCCCTGCGCTGTCCCTCACGTTTTTGTTGAGATAATAATTTTTGGGCATTATGTTTTGTGCCTTTTTGTTTTTGTAAGATTTTCATTTTGTTTATTGTGCTATTTTTTTTTAAGTTTTCTGACACCAATTGCCAAGCCCTGTTGGCCCTTCCTGCTCTCCTTGTCCGACATGCCCTTTGTTCGCCCCCTATGCGCTTGAGCATCTGTGCTCACAGGACACTGTTGGCATTACCAGCTCCCCCTGAGCGTCTTGCCCTGTGCTCGCCCCCAATGCGTTTGGGCATCTGTGCTCCCAGAACACTTTTAGCGTTGCCTGCTCCTCCTGAGCGCCTTTCCCTTTGCTCGCCTCCATTGCGCCTGTATGTTTGCACTCACAAGACACTTTTGCCGTTGCCAGCTTCCCCTGTTCTACATGCCCTTTGCTCGCCCCCATTGCCCTTGTTCATCCAAGCTCCCTGGATACTTCTAGTGCCACCAGCTCTTCTTGTGCATCATGCTGTCCACCAGAAGTCCCGTAGTTTATGCACTGGAATCAAAGGAGCAGTCTGCCAGAGTTCCCGTAGTTTACGCACGGAAATTAAAGGAGCTGTCTGCCTGAGATTCTGCATCTCACATACTGGAACTCTGAACACAGTCCCCCGAAGATCCCGTAGTTTACGCACGTGGTCTAATGGAGCAGTCTGCCAGAGACTCTGTTCATGCACAGGAATTACAAGAGCTGTCTACCGGAGATATTGTAACTCAAACACTGGAACTGAGAGAGTTGCCTGCCGTAAGTCCCGTAGTTCACGCACGGGAACAATAGGAACTGTCTCCCAGAGTTTCCTTACTTCTCACACAGGAGCTGAGCGAGTTGCCTGCCCGAAATCCCTTAGTTCACGCAGGGAAATTAATTAAAGGAGCTGTCTACCTGAGATTCTGCACCTCACGTACTGGAACTCAGATCGCAGTCCCCCGTAGATCCCGTAGTTCACGCACGTGGTCTAATGGAGCAGTCTGCCAGAGACACTGTTCATGCACAGGAATTACAAGAGCTGTCTACCGGAGATTTTGTAACTCAAACACTGGAACCGAGAGAGTTGCCTGCCGTAAGTCCCGTAGTTCTCGCACGGGAACAATAGGAACTGTCTCCCAGCGTTTCCTTACTTCTCACACAGGAGCCGAGCGAGTAGCCTGCCCAAGATCCCTTAGTTCACGCACGGTAACTAAAGGCGCTGTCTACCTGAGATTCTGCACCTCACGTACTGGTACTCTGATCACAGTCCCCTGTAGTTCACGCACGTGGTCTAATGGAGCAGTCTGCCAGAGATACTGTTCATGCACAGGAATTACAAGAGCTAACTACTGGAGATTTTGTAACTCAAACACTGGAACTGAGAGAGTTGCCTGCCGTAATTCCCGTAGTTCACGCACGGGAACAGTAGGAGCTGTCTCCCAGAGTTTCCTTACCTCTCACACAGGAACTGAGC
The DNA here is from genome assembly GCA_007224835.1 of Danionella cerebrum. Classification (NCBI taxonomy): domain Eukaryota; kingdom Metazoa; phylum Chordata; class Actinopteri; order Cypriniformes; family Danionidae; genus Danionella; species Danionella cerebrum. The sequence goes on along the minus strand of SRMA01026071.1, from coordinate 308,227 downwards.
GAGTAGTTTGCCCAAGGTCCCGTAGTTCACGCACGGGAATCCTAAGACCTGTCTACAGGAGATTTCATAGCTCAAGCACTGGAGCCGAGAGAGTTGTCAGCCATAAGTCTCGCAGTTCATGCACGGGAACAGTAGCATATGTCTTCCAGAGTTTCCATACTTCACGTACTGGCACTGAGCATGTGGTCTGCCCAAGATCCTGAGCGAGCAGTCTACAGGAGGTCCCGTAGTTCACGCATGGGAGCGGAGGTTGTCCGTCAGTTGTCATGGAGTTCTGAATCTGCATTCCCCGGCCACTGTACCCCTCTGTCACTGGATGTTTGTGGCCTTGAGATCCTACCCCCTATCTATCAGTTGTGTTCTGCCAAATCCCCATTGTCCAAATCCCTGATTATCTGCACCACTGGATCAGCATCTGTCCTGGATCTAGTTCTATGCCCCCTTTTTGTGGTCACTGACTTTGATGCCTGCCCTGGCTCCTCTGGTGTTGCTGCCCCTCTGGCGCATCACACCCTCTGCTCTCTTTTAGGTGCAGTGTTGCAAAGGATTCCTGGGGTCTTCTCTGTGGGGCCCTTATCCTCGGCTAGCTGTAACCATCTGTTCGAGGGTTGGAGTCTCCTGGAGTGCCTGTTGCCAGAGTCTTCCGTGGTGGTGTGGGGGCCTGCTCATGCTGTGTCTGGAGCCGTCGGTGTTGCAGCTTCTCTCTACCTCTCTGCTGCACTCTCCATCCCTGCAGACTGCAGTTGCTGCATCGCCCCGGGGTCCTGGTTGCGCTCTCATCAGTGGGTTCCGGAGTTCTTGCCGCCTGGCCTGGTGGGGTTCGACTCTGCCCTGGTTCCGGCCGTGTCTCTAGCTTGGCCCCCACGGAACCTAGTGAGTGGATCCCCACCTCTGACGCAAAGAGACCTTCTCCCTGTTCCAGAACAGCGTATTCCTGGTCCCGTGCCTTGTGTTTTGGCACCTGCAGCAGAGGCCACCTCTGCTCCTA